>CAKALU010065370.1:0-44250 GCA_916700995.1 Hozukius guyotensis
CGTGACCTCAAGCTCAAGCGCACTTGGGTTATGCAGCAGGACAATGATCCGAAACACACCAGCAAGTCCACCTCTGAATGGCTTAAAAAAACCAAAATGAAGGTTTTGGAGTGGCCTAGTCAAAGTCCGGACTTAAATCCGATTGAGATGCTGTGGCATGACCTTAAACAGGCCGTTCATGCTCAAAAACCCTCCAGTGTGGCTGAATTAAAACAATTCTGCAAAGACGAGTGGGCCAAAATTCCTCCACAGCGATGTGAAAGACTCATTGCCAGTTATCGCAAACGCTTGATTGCAGTTATTGCCACCAAGGGTGGCGCAACCAGTTATTAGGTTTAGGGGGCAATTACTTTTTCACATAGGGCCAGGTA
Source organism: Hozukius guyotensis (assembly GCA_916700995.1). Classification (NCBI taxonomy): domain Eukaryota; kingdom Metazoa; phylum Chordata; class Actinopteri; order Perciformes; family Sebastidae; genus Hozukius; species Hozukius guyotensis. The sequence continues at coordinate 372 of CAKALU010065370.1, forward strand.
GGTTTGGATATCTTTTTTCCCCTAATAAATGAAATCATCATTTAAAAACTGCATTTTGTGTTTACTTGGGTTATCTTTGTCTAATATTAAAATTTGTTTGATGATCTTAAACATTTAAGTGTGACAAATATGCAAAAAAATAAGAAATCAGGAAGGGGGCAAATACTTTTTCACGGCACTGTATATAGCTATTATTTATATATTTCTGAGTTCAGGAAATGATTATGTTTTTCTTCTCCCTAATGTGTAAGGGACCTTGAGAAAGATCATCTTTCACAGCCATTTCTCTTTCTGATGGCCAATAATTTAGTTATGTCTCAGTGCGAGTGACATAGTCACACTTCTTTCTAAAGCAAGGTATGACATCTATCAGCAAGTATAAGTGCTTTTATGATATCAAAATTCTCGGCTTTGTATTTTATACAACCTTATGTTTACGTTGTGTCTCTACAAGTCCCTGAACTGCAGGTGAGACAGCTGAGATGAACTAAAATCCATTAGAGAGAGAAAATAATTTCAAAGCACTAATCATTCTTGCAGAAAAGAATCTCTCAAACTCATGAAATGACTTTGGGATGTCTCTATTTACTGAAAGACTTTTCCATATCACATTCCTATGAATGATAAGTGAGTGATTATGAAGACAGAATGCAGAACTATTTCAATAATACAAGAAATCCTTATTGGAAAAAGTGAATACCCTTATTTCACAGTTACAAGCGAGCCCTGATTGCTCCAGACATTTTGAATGATACCCAATCCCTCCAGCCACCTTCTACCTCTATAAAGCCAGGATGTGCTTTGAGGGGGTGAGAGTTAAGCGGAGCCATCATCACTATAGTCCAGCCACTGAGATATGAACTCAATAACACACTGCTTTCTCCAGCTATTTGGTCCAAACCAGCTGGTGAGGCCGGAGATAAAACACAGCATCTGGCAGGGGGAGACAGTGGACCTTTCGTCACAGCGTGCACATGTGTGTCTGTCTGTCTTGGTATGTGTAGATGTAACAGCGTGGACGTGCGTGCGTGGTGTCTGCCGAGAGAGGAGACGTGTCACAAATCGCTGCTTCCATCCACGCGCCGGGGACAGTGTGCCCATCAGCTTGGCATGATTAAGGCCATGAGAGAGGCTCTGATTGTGGGATGCTGGAGCGTGAAGCCGCTGGGGAGGAGCAGAGAGGGACGTGGCTGGGCCAGAGAGGAGGGAATGGAAGAATGGATGGGAAGCCCAGCTGGCGACTGCTTCTAATTGGGCTGAGCAGGTTTCCATGGCTGACCAGACCCATATGCAGCGTGGATCTAAAGAGAGAGAGCGGGCCATAAGCAAAGTAGCAGGGCAGGCCAGGCTGTAGGGGCGGAGGAGCGGGGGTGGGGGGGGTGTAAGGCAGGCAGGCGGGCGAGAGGCTGGTCACACTCCAGCAGTCACAGCCTCTTTGTGACAGGGGGCAGAGAGAGCCAGCTGTCATCCCCTGACAGGAACACACACACTCCTCCATGTGCACTGATAACAAAAGGCTCAGCGAACACACAAAAACAGAAGCATAACAAAAAAAAGCCACTTATGAAACAACTACTTTAATCAAGGCATCCGGCACTCACTGAGGGAAGGAATGAAATCGGCCACAAAAAAAAAAAAAAACAACACAGTATGACAGACAGAAAGGAGCCTGATGAGAAGAACCAGGGGGTAAGGGTGTATTGAATTATTCCCGCCGGATATTTACTGCATGCCATTGGAAATGATTAGAAGTGATTAAAATGGAGGTGAACTGACAAGGGGAGTGTGGATTCCCCCTCCGTCACCACCACCCCAGCCACCCCCCACCATGCCTGTTAGATGGGGGTGTTAGTGCGTGTCGTGCTCAGGGGGCGAATCGATTCACTTCACACTCTCGGCAGCATTAATTAATGATCTGTTCTCTGTATTGTACAGTCACTGGCTGTCACGCTATACTTTCTTTCCTTAACTTCACTCCATCCTTACCTCACCTAACTCTCCTGAGGCCTCTCCTTTCCTTGTATACGTTCCCTTTCCATTCTACAAAGACATAACACCACAACACCGATGCACTTAAACATAAACGCTGACACAAACAATAAATGTACCAATAAGGATTATAATATTGAAACAGAATATATGTTTGCATGGAACATAAATTCTTGGAGCGTCATTCATAGGCCTTTGTTTTTATTTATTCATTCCCTTTACAACCGAGCAGATGTCTGGAGGGCAGACAACAATCCTGTTTATGAGAAAAGAGAGAGGGAGAAGAGAAAGGTAGGAAGTCAAACCTGATGTACAAACCCATGGCTCACTGCTGCCCCCTACTGTATGAACAATAGATCTCTAGACACAATGCCCTACACAGATTTATCCTAAAAGAAGCTTTAATACTGTCAGGACAAAAAAAGTGTTGTTTTCTTAATATTTTCTAAAAGCCAAAGGTCTCGAGTTTGATTTCTCGGTGTGCAAATGTGTCCACGCTTTTTGTGTGCGCGCACAAAATACGATATTCTCTGAATGTGTAACAATAGTCCTCTGACTTACTCACTTGTGGCGTCATGTTTGTTCTGTTAGTTTGACATTTTCATTGGGATTTTTAAAATGCCAATAAACCCCCTGAAAAATGTAAACTGTTACTCGAGAGGTTTCATTAAGTGAAACACCTGCGTTGCATTATATTCATGCCCATTCGCACTAACTATGTCTGTGTAGGCAGGGAGTTAGAGCGATCGGAGTGACTGCAGGAGTCTCCAGGGGGCTGAAAGAGACAGTAAACTAAGCCACGAGAAAAATCAGATCACCTTGAATTTGCATAAACAGCCTTCAAATGGCTGCGCAGAGGGTGTAAGTGTTAGCCATCCAGGCCTGAATAACTCCCAGCCGCGGATTAGTATTGGGTTCACCCAGGTCATTTAACACTTAAGACAGTCTCCAGGGAGCCTATTCATGTTGGACAAATTGTTTTGCCTTTACAGCAGCTCTGCGGCGCACAGGGGTGTTAGTGGCGTTCTGAGGAGTAATTTGCCGCCTGTAGTGAGGGACATTTTGCACCCTGTTCCTTTCCATTCAGAAAGCGGGGCCATATCAAAAATACTAAATGGCAACAGGAGCAACACCACCGCCAATTACATGGAAATAGTCCCCGTCTGGGTTAAGGTCCCGAGGACGGGCTGAAGACATGGGGAATAATGAGCGTGTTTCCTTCTTGCTTAGAGCAGAACGGAGCACTCGGATGAAATATGGAACACAAAACTTGGTGAACCAGCATGGAAATACAAAAACTTTGCAAAGGTGGACATACTGTAGATTGTCAAGTTATGAAGGGAATCGGAAGGTTATCGAGTAACTCAGAGTTTGTGTGTGTGACCTAGAGAAAATTGCTTTTGTTGGCTACGAGTCAGTCTGGCTTCGTGACACTGGAGAGCAGGGATAGACATCCCTACAGCATCCTGCCAAGTGGGATTCGCTGAGTGTAAACATCCGTCCTGTTCTACATCATACAGCTATTTACACACATGAAGGACATCTGGGAGGGCAAAGAATAGCTCGGGCGATCAGACATGTTATTTTACTTCTCTGCTTTTCAGCGACTCCCATAAGACTTCTAAGCATTTTTTGGTCTCACTTGCATCAGGTGAACCAGAGCTACTTCTGGTCCAAAGCAGTGATTATTATCCCTGCAGAAAAGCAATTGGAACAAAATGCATCCCCAACTGAATACAGTATGACTGTAAACTAGATTTGTTGCTAACTAATTATGCATTTCCCATGCAATTTATAACACAGCAATGCCTCCAGTAACACTTAACTTCTGGAGCTTGATTAATGGCACCATGCTGGAAGCCTAGAAATAGGAGGTGTGGAGAAAGAGCTCAACATCGCCAGCATCAGCAGTCTGGACCTGCTCCTTCTGTCACCGCTCTCGCCCGCTTCCCATAAAAGTAAAATGCAGCAGGTTTGTAAAACAGCCTTGTCCTGTTTGTCAGAGGGCTTGTCGTAAATGTCGTGTTTGTCAAGCCCCAGAGGAGAAAGCTTTGGTGATAGCACTCATCACCACCGCGGCACTTCATCTGCTGGTGCCAGCCAAATGTAGTGCAAAAGGGTTGTTTCAGAGAGCGCTATTTTGTTGCACTGCAAGGTGATAAGCTTCAACGAGTTTGATATTTTCAGTCCTACTGCACAAATGATTGTGCTATATCAGCGATGCTTTGATAGGGTTGTTGATCAATAGCAATTATGAATGATTACTTTGGGTTCGGGAATTTCAGGCTTTCATCAAGTCGCTTTGAAACTCTGTTGTGTTTTCTGCTTTGGTACAAAATTTCCAACTGATTCACCTGCTCAGCGATGGAGGACGGTGCTACGCTGCAAGCAAACAATCAGCATCACAAGGCATTTTGTCAAGCTAAAATGACAAACTACTATTATTACAGCGCATTGCATTTGTGATACATCACCTCTGTTTCTGTTGGAGCTCTAATTAAGTAGCTTACTCATCTCTATTGTGAATATGGCTTTATTATTTGTTTCAATTACTGGCCTCCATAAAGCCATGGCAGAGATTTGATTTATCAGTGTTGTTGCAATTTGTTGGTTGGAGGCTGATTACTCGATGACCCTTAATGATAAACTATGTTTTTTCTCGCATACTGTTGGAACATGCAGCTCAGGTACATACTAGGGCTGTCAAAGTTAACGCTATAACGCAAATTAGTTTTAACGTCACTAATATCTTTAACGCATTAACGCAACTTGCAATTTTTAGGTTGTAGTGGGCTCAGTTTTAAAGCTAGAGTGAAGATCCTATCATATGCTATCATATGAAACTATAAAACCTAAGGAGTCCATTGGTACCAACCATGTCATACTAGCTTGTCACGAAGGAGGCTGAATAACGCTCCAAACTCACGCTAAATTTTAGTGAGGAAAAACTGGCATGGCCATTTTCAAAGTGGTCCTTTGACCTCCGACCTCAAGATATGCATATTATAGCCTATTTTTTATGCTAAATACAGTACCTCTGAGGGTCTCTGGACAATATTTTCATTGTTTTGTGTTGTTAATCGATTTCCAATAATAAATATATACGTACATACTGTATGTTTGCATAAAGCAAGCATATTAGCCACTTAAATACTTGACAAATCTCTATTTATAGTATGTTTTGAACAGTTAAAAAATGTGCAATTAATTTGCAATTAATTGCGACTAACTATGGACAATCATGCGATCAAATATTTTAATCCACTGACAGCCCTAGTACATACCCGAGAACACAATATCTGATTTAAATCACATTATTGAACAATATCAGACTATATAACACTGCAGGGATTGCTCATTGATGTTCCCTCTCCATCATACTGTGTACTTTCATAGAATTGATCACATCAGTACAGTTGTGTAAATCAAATCAGTGACTCACTTATGAATGATGTGAGGCATTCACACTTGCTGTTTCTCTGTGTTAATGTTGAATAGGACCAGCTGAACATGAGGCACAAAAGCAGGAATAATAGAGCGCCTTCTCGACTTGAAGCCACCACCACACATTGTGAGCCTGCTTAACATTCACCTGGTCATACAAACAGTCCCGTGTTAACTTCATGCTTCCACCCTCAGATGTAGAGTAACAATGGAACCATATGAGAATTGAAGAAGCGAGTGAAAAGAGGACGACTCAGACTATTCTTATGGACAATTCACTAATCTAATTTAACGGTGCTCCACTGACTTTAGCCCCGATTGAATCAGCATTAGCATAGCGATGGCACAATCATTTGCTTCATAATGAAGTGAGAAGTTAGAACCCAGCTGCTACTAAAATAGAAAATGAACCACGCTGACATGAGGTGCATATACAAGTAGCAACACCATCTGACTATCAACCACACTTATCGCCCACTAGTCCCTCAGCCTATTTACAATGAGCTGACTTTTTGATTGGATGCCCATAAATTACAGTGAGGATGCCGAGGTTTACTGAAGGACACAACAACAAAATGCTAACCTATTTCCGCCGGTACAGACCACGAAAAAAGGCACATCCTACAAAAAGAAGTTGAATGCATTAACACTTCAAATGTAAAGCATTTTATGACCGTTGTAAACCAATATAATTCAGTGAAGAAAACATTGTATGGCTCTTTATAGAATATGCCATCTTAAACTCCTCTACAAGTATATTTTGAGGAATATCTGGAGAGCTTTTCGGTTAAGCACTACTCGTGAATATTTGAAGTTCTCTCTCTCCAACTTTTATGGGAGTCTTAAGAAAATCATGTAAAAGCACATCCACTCAGAGCAGCTACTCTTCTGTGCAACGTGCTGCACAGCGCCTCCATCTCCTTTTATTAAAACATAATCAGAAATACTTCTCAGGTCTCAAAGGACTGCGGTGCCCTGCCAGCAGCACAAATATGAACTGGGCTGCTTTTTAAAAAGTGTTAGCTTGTAAGCTGCACATTCAAATTATGAATAAAGGAGATACACAAAAGCAGCCACACATGCAAGTTGAAAGCTAATTAGAAGTGAGTGTCACTGAAACAAACTTTTATGCCAGTTTTTTAAACAAAATGAGGTAAATAACAGACCCGTACCCACGGGCAATGTAAAACAGTGATATGGTTGAATATCTTAACTAAACTTAGTCAGAGGTCTGTTATAAAGAACATTTCATTTTTAAGTCTCTCTTTACTCATTCATGGGTTTCATAACTTCCTCTTAAGCTCTCATCCATTTACATATTTTTCCATCTCCCCTTATTATTGGATATACCAATCTCCCGATTCTATACTTGGGTGCTGATTCGATATGTATTGCGATTTTTAAGTATCGCGATTCGATATTACGATTTATTGCGATTTTTGTTCATACATTCATACACTTCTGGAGACTTTTACTTTGGAAAATATCTAAATTAATACAGTAAAAATGTTTGATTTTCAGCATGAATGTAATCAGAGATGTCCTGGAGTCAAATGTATCGGTTATTGTCAGATTGAGGCGTTTTTCCCTACAATCAGTTTACAGCATAACTCAAACAATATTGCCCACATACACACAGATAAACAACCTCCAACAGCTATTTCACAAAAATCTAAATTAAATCAAATGTCTTTGCTTGCATGCCAATTAGAAAATTCATGAGTGCAACTTCAAATGGAGGCTTTGACAACAAAGATCACACAATCCAGTGAGGACTGGAGCTAATCTGAAGATTAAAGGTTGATACTGACACAAAAACCAATAACTTTAAAACTAACTTTGACATGAAATAACTTTGTTATTTGGCCAAGAAATACTTGCACACTTCTTTCACACACACATTTCTTTATCTCAACTTCTAGAACGATGAAATCTCAAAAGTAAAGTATTCATTTCTTGTGTAGATACCAGAATTGTCATAGGACTGTTAGGCATCCTCTTATGGAAGTGTCGGGTACAGTCACAATCAACAGATGGTGAGCACTGCCTCTTCGCCCCCCAGGGCAACAGTAAAATTAAGCTTGTGAAATCTGTCACAATCCATGGTGGTAAATGTCTCGCAGTTCCTGCAAATGCTAATGAAGCTCATGTGAGGTCCAAAACCGAGCAGGGGTGGGCAGGGAGAGATGGTGTCCAATTTAAAAATGACACTGTGTGACAATCTCATCCTTCTAGAGGCCAGAGAGTTTTCTCTGGCCCATGGACAGACATTCACAAATGAGCGCCGCTCAAAGATGCCAGTGACATTCAGGTCGCCATTGTGTCCGTCTCCTTTGAGACTCACCCCCAACACGTTCCATCAGAGGCCTGGATGAAACCTGCCATTGCTGGCAAACGCTCGCCTTCATTAGATGGGAGTATGGCGATGAAGTTAATTACGATCTGCTGCTTTTGAGGGAAATGAATTTTAAAACAGTGGGGATGCAGATATGGGACATTTAAAAGACCTCCACTCAGCTGGATTTGAACTTGAAAAAGTGTCCTTGACATAGAGACTTCAAAAAGAGAGTACTGGTGTGACTTTGTTTTTTATCTACTAATGAACATATCCAGAAGCCCTACTGTTTCATATCACACATGCACACATTGCACTCTTCCATAATTGGCACCAATGTTTCAGTCACTACTTCAAAAGTTTCATATCTATGCAGAAAAGTTGGTTAATTTCTGTAAATAAAAACAATATATACCAAAACTGATCATTAGCCTATTTGAATATGTACAGAGATGATATTTGGCATCTATTCTCTTACAATTATAACTTTTGCTCCAAAACCACATTAGATGCAGAGCCCGACAACCGTTATATAGAATCTACTATGATTGGCTGTGGTTATTCCCCTGCTAAGCTTATGCCGATTGGCAATCGGATTGACGATTATAGGGATGATCGACAAACGTTTTTTCCTACGCCGATAACAGCGATTTTCACTAACTTCCTATCAGAGCTCAGTAAGGGATAATGTACAGCGAGCCGGTCATTGTTGTGAAAGAAACCCAGACAGGGTCTCTCATCGCCCTGAAGGGGTTTCTTTCACAACAATGACCAGCTAACTGTACATTATCCCGCTTATTACACGGCTACTTACTTAAGAAATCAATAATTTGACACAAAAAAACGGTCCTCCAGAGTCCGACACCAGAACTGTGCCCATAGCAACGGTCTGTTATACATAGCAACGGTCTGCTATAAAGAAATAACAGACCGCAGAATGCCGTAACTAACCAAGCAGAAGAGTATTCAACAAAGCCGTGTAATAAGATGTTATAAAAAAAAACAATCTCTAAAATCTGCAACCTACTGTGCATTTAAAGATGTGTCTGGTTGAGCGGCATGTCTGCCGTTATGGATATGATTTAGACTGTGATATTAAAGATAAGATTATAATGTTAAAGGAAACATGATGCTGTGATTTTGTCACACGTAGTAAAACGTAGTTTTAAAGTAGTTTTACCATAGGTTTTCATGTATGAAAATTCCAAAGTGAACACTATAAACGGACTTCTTGATTACTATAAGCAAATTATTTAAACCCCATTTGTATAGGAATGATCCTTTACCAAGCTTTACAATCCATATAAGCGGTTGATCACTGTAACCGTGATCACTATAAGCGGTTTCCAGTGTACCGTTGGATTTTATGATATCTGTCAGAAGCATAACAGAGTACAACTACAATTTATGAATACAAAAAGGAACAGTTACATTTGTTGAATGCTGCCATGGTTTGAGATTATTACAGCTGTATGTCATACATCTTTTTACGTCTTGGGTGCCGAAAAGACTTCCGCCAAGGATACACCGGTGTTTCCTTGCTCTCAGCTCCTCCAGAAGCCTCCTCGCTGCTTGTCTCCTCTAGGTGCATTCAAGGGGTTGGATGATCCTCCATGATGGTGGAGGGGGAACAGGAGGAGAGAGGACACAAGGAAACATAAGTTAGCATAATGAAAAGCACCCTATATTTCAGACAACAGACCACTTTCATGGCAGAAAAAAATGACCAGTCAGAGCAAGAAAAGCACAGCTGTAATTAAATTGCATTTCTAACGACTTCCTTCCAGTTAGATGTTCCTACTACTTGCTCACTTGATCTGTGCCATAGTTAATGATATTCTATACACCTGTGATTTTCCTGCAATGAGTCAAAAACAGGTCTAAAATCAACATAAAGATATACACTAGCAGAATTTGAAAAAGTGTGGAAACCTTTGTTGGAGTTTCTTGGACGTCAGGGGGCATAGTCATATTGAAACTGCTGTGTGTTGCTGAGTGCTGTGGTTTAAGTTGTGTGGGGTTTTTTTGTTCTTCTTCTTCTTTGAGGTATTTATTTGTTTTGTCTTATCTTTTAATTTATTTGTTTTCTTTGTTAGATATGTGAAATACATGAAATGTCATGTCTCTCTTTCTTTGATTACTGTGGAAATTCTGACTAAACATTTCATTGTATAATTTAATTATTAATATTGTTAGTCTGTCTGTATGTGTATATATGTATATGTTTATATGTAAAATTCAATAAAAAATATTGTTTAAAAAAAAAAAAGATATACAGTACCATCCTGTACTTATATGTCAGTGTCACAAAAGAAAAAAAAAGTTACTAAGAAAACTTTCATTTATACCAAAAGGCGTTAAAAGTACCAAGAGAAGCTCATTGTGAAGAACACTGAAATATCTGGCTACAAGCCCCTCAAGCTAGCTGATAACAGTCATTGCTTAAGCACACTTAGCACCACAGAGCCAAGAATAAACATGTTAGCAAAAGCTGCAAGTACTTAGCTTGTTGAAGTGAGGCTGTGGATCCCAACAGAGAGAAAAATAAAAATACAGCTGTGGTCACACATCCCATAATGTCTGCTTCCAGCGTGCATTTGTGGCCTACAGGTGATTTGACACCTGGGCAGGTAACAAAAACACACATCTCTCTTCCACAACATGGCTGCTGGCAGTCAAGCATGCTCATTGTAGCAGTAGTGTCTGCAGAGCTTGCAGCCAGCTTGGCCGAGTGAGGAGAGAGCTTGAATGCACCTTGAGTTGTATGAATAAGCTACCAGGCTGCACTTCATTCATGAATGTAACACTGTTTATTATCCAAGAGACTTGTTAAAAAACTTCAAAATGTAGCTACGTTGTGTATGTGTGTCAATTTTCAATCTAACAGCACCATAGAGTGCCGCACATGTGTGCTGCAGGAGGAATGTGTCCCAAAACCCGGAAATTACTTCGAATTTTAGCACTTCTGGTTCCCTCGGCTCGAAGTCAATGTTTTTTTTTAATGGGTTTTTAGTTAGATGCCTAAAATAAGGTCTGTGATTAACGCAAGCTTAAGAGGTTTAAAAGTTTTGTTCTACGATACAAAATATGTCAGTAAATATCCCACTTGTGAAGTTTAAAACCTTAACGTGTCTTAAAGGTCCCATATTATGCTCCTTTTCAGGTTCATACTTGTATTTTGTGTTTCTATTAGAACATGTTTACATGCTGTAATGTTTAAAAAAAAACTTTATTTTCCTCATACTGTCAGCTTGAATATACCTGTATTTACCCTCTGTCTGAAACGCTCCGTTTTAGTGCATTTCAACGGAATTGTAACAGAATTGTGTTGCCTGGCAACAGTTTGGGTCCATGTTTACTTCCTGTCAGCTGATGTTATTCACATACATGGCAACCAGGAATAAACTGGGACACATTTAGAATGTTTACGTTTAAAACCATGTAATGGACTAAACATTGTATATTTGTGACATCACAAATGGACAGAAATCCTAACGGCTTGTTTCAAACGCACAATTTCTGAATACGGTCTGTGTGTATTTCTCCGTATATTGAGCGTTTCGATACTTTAACGGGATTTATAGAGCACTTAAACCTGCTTTATCATATAAAAAGACATGTAAATCATACTTTTAACAATATGGGACCTTTAAAAAAGGCAGCTAACAAGTAGCTAAATGAGACTACAAAACGTCATCACGCCGACTCGTCCGCCTATACAGCCTCGTTGTGTATACTCACGTTCATGCGACCGTGGTGTAGTTCATTATAGCCTAACGTTAGCTTTTTACTTCTGGCGATTGCATTTACACTTCAAAAATCATAAAAGTGGTGTTGTATATGTGAAGATTATCTTGCTGAACATAACATGTAATTATCACAAATGTTTGTTTACCACAGAGCTTATTTTCTCCTATAATTCCAAATCCAATGGAAAAATCCCATTGGCTTTTTGTCGAGAGAACCATTTCGATGCTTTATTTTAAATCTGTGAACAATACAATAAACAATTAAACTGATACATGGGTAAATAATACATGTAAAGGAAATGAAGGAATAAATAAAACAAATTTAAATAAAATAAAGTAACATAAACATAAAACATGTCATGGGTTAATATAAATGAATATAATCAGCAAAATCTCACCGTTTTACTAGCCTTTTTGTTTTTTGCTGAAGTTATTGTCTTAATATATAGTTCCATTTATTTCTTGAAAAGATTAAAGTGAGGTTTAACTCTCGCAAATTTACATTTATGAATATAAAGTTACCAGTGCGATGCTAACTTCGTGGTTGGCCTACAAAAATACGTCATCCCTGCAGCACTCTTTTTTGCATATTTATGCTGAGTGTAACAAATTGGGAGAAAAAAATAAGATATGTAAATAAACTGCTACTATACAAGATGTGAATATGTGCAACAATAACAAATTTACAGATGACCACAAAACGTTGTGCATCTGTATTGAGTGAAGCAGTTTGTTCAAGTTCAATTGTTTATATTGTTGGTTTTCAAACTGAAAAGTGCGTTTTAAAATTACAGCATTTGCACTTCAGTCCAAGATTCAAGGAATAAAATTGCCTTTATCCACACACAGGGGTTTTGTCTTTGCAATATAGGGCAAACTCACCACCAGCATTATAAAAGTTCTTTGCTGATCTGCTGGCCTCTTTTCCAAAAGCCACTACCATGCTAAATTGGGAAGCCAGCTTCTCTTAAAGATTTGTTCTTGGTTTAACAAGATGTTTTTTATTCAAGAGTGAAGCCTAATTTGTAACCAGGAAAGACACTCCAAGCAAAAGAACTAAAGAAGACCGGGTGGTTTTAAGTTCCCCAGTACAAAACTGATTTGATTACAAAACTATATAAACACCATCAGGACCAATTTACACCTAAGCAGTAGGTTGTGGATTAGCCTTCAAAACCTCTAAAGAAAACAACATATAAGTGAATCACTGAATTTTTGTGGATGCTATATGGGCAGGCAGAACTATCAGGATTGACGTAAAAAATATTTAGCCCATCAACAGCTAAGCAATGAGAGAACTGACTGGGTCACGTTCACATGCTTCCAAAGGAGGAGGTAAACAAATTATCCTGTTATGTGCTGTCAATGACGGTGCGTATTAGGGCCGGAGAACCCAGTGGGAAATCACACAGAGTAATGATTAGAGATTCAGAGCCTGCCAGTGGGTATGTGTATCTGCTGTCTGAGGGTGAACGCTTCCCCTTAACCAGGCTGTGCCCAACAAGAGCTCCTGTCTATTTTAGACACAAACCAGTCAGTGAACTAATGGGTTAGCAGATCTGCAGTGGTTTCCCATTTGAACAGAAAAATTAATAATCTTTAATCTTATCTGCATGAAGGACACTTTCTCATTTTGCAGTTTATATTAAACTCACCTCATTTCAATATATCAGGTTATGATATGTCTGCCTTTTGTGTTTTATTCGCAGGAAGGCATGATACACAGGAGATGGTTTGAATGCTAATTATCTGTCTGGAGCAAAAGGGAGAAAAACAACCCTTTCACATCTCTGAGCTTTCATTCTGGCTCAAACCTCACCGCTACGAGGTGTGATGTGTTTCTTCATTCAAGGCCAAATCTCCATCCCTCATGCTGGAGCAGACAAGAGGACTGATTGCACTATATTGCCCCCGTAATTTTCCATGTTGGATGGGGTCACTCAGCCAAGACGAGGAGCAAACAGCAAACAGTCTTTGGCTCCAACTCTCGAGTTGTGAATCAGACACCAGTTCTTTCCCAGAGATGCAGCATGATCAACCTATTGAAATTTTAAAGCAGCGCTCATACAATGAACAATAGTTTCCTGGAGTGAGACAATGTTGACTGGCAGGGATAAATCCAATGAGCAATTGTGCAGGTAGTAACTGTGTGGATGAGGTTCACCTTGACCTCAGATACTAAGAGTGTATCTTTCCAGTAGCGAGTTCGATGATACATGTCTAGACTTCCTACACAGTGAGGAAGAGGCTGAAAGTTTTAAAAAAGGAGCCTCTGCCAAAACAAACAGAAAGGAGGGTAGGAAGAGAAAGAAAACCTGACAGAGATGATAAGAAAACAAAATATTAGACATTAGACAAAGCAGTGAAATGCATCAGACTGAATTCTTTGTTTTCCCAAGTTAAAAGATCAACTATCAGAGCGTATCTGCATTCTAAGTGGTAAACAAGACTCCAGAGCAGCAGTGGATTTACCTTCCTTTTATTTTAACAAACATATTCATCCATTTTTACATAAAATATTTTAAATTTGCATTAACTTGACATACAGTGCATATATATATATAATATTTAAGTAACCATTACAGGGAGCTAATTTGGTCGGATTGGTAATCTAAAATCCTTTAAAAAATATTACACCGCCTATGAAATAAATGAAACTGGCACAAACATGTTTTTAATCCTCAAAGTTGAACCTTCAACCCCTAATTATTTAAAACATTCCACATTACACTGACAACCTCTTTGGCAAAAATAATGGGGGGCTAGTGGTTAAAGAACAATAACAATTCAAGAACAAAGAAAGTCAAGGGTTTTAAAGATAAAAGTGCTAAAGTCATGCATTATTAAAAAAGACAAAAACTTCTAGAAAAACAAATCAATACGGAAACTTCAAAACAGGTCATAGTTTTCACTGTCACTTACTTAGTGAAGCGGTGCTTTGCATTGTCTGGTTGGGATGCACTTTTGCTCCCTGTGAGTGAGAGTTTTCAAGCTGGGCTGTTCATTACTGGCTGTTCAGTCCTTGATCAGACATTTGACAAGTGATTAATCAGGCAGGCGGCCTCAGAGGAGCAACTGAAAGTTAATTTCCACACTTCTGCATGCGGAGATGAATTTGAAGCTTGTGCAGGCGGAGTAGCTGCCTTAGTCACGCTTTCAGGGTGACCCCTGCCCCTCACATTTGCTAGGATTACATCCAGACTGACAGCCCCGCGCTTGTCTTCATCATGCACCAGCACGCAGCGCACATCTGAGCGCTGACAGAGAGTTAAGTCATTGAATTGTGGACGGCAGGGCCCTATGGTGACAGAGCGTGGAGTCAGGTGAAAGACAGCATCCTCCTGCACCAGGCCAAGGTGGGTATCAGTGAGTAAAAGCTGAGCCAGAGGCTTAGTGTGGTTACTGGGGCTGATGCACACCCCTACACCTGTGTACAGCAGTAGCTGCACCTCTCCCAGAGTTACTGTTTCTTGATCCATGTTACAATGAAGAAGGTAAACCAGATCAGCGAGACTTTTCTGAAAGTGGCAGCAAACCCGTAAACCAGCATCCAGCAGCAGATCGGGTACACAGGCCTGCCAGTCTAAAGACAACTTCATCAAGTCTCCATGGAGTATTGGGTGCTGAGAGGCCCTGTTGTCCCCGGGGCAGATGACACCAAGTATGGCCCTGCACAGCTCTTTGGTAAGCTGCTGGCTGTGAGTGTAGACACCCAGGATGCTCTCCTCTGTAGTGCCCATCAAACGCAGACTGTGGCCTGCAAAGCCTATCTGCACCTCCTTCAACTGCAACAAGGGGAGGTGATGGAACAAAACCAGGAGCCCAGAGTCAGTGGTCAGGGTGTAGAGGCCAGTCTTCGCCAGGATCAGGAGGGCAGGACGGGGCTCAGGTTGGTTGCATTTGGCAACATTCAGCCAATAGAGAGCTACAATCTTCTGGGAGGTTGGCACTGTGGTGGAGATGATGGACTGTAAAGTGTCCTTTATGTCTGATAATGGTAAAGTTTGCAGGTTCAAAAGTGAATCAGGAAATTCTATCAACGTTTGACGAAAGATTTGGACTTTGTTTTTGTTCTGCACAGTCCTCGAGTTCTCCAATGCCTGATCTTTGTCTTTTGGTGCATGGGTAACCTCTGACTCACTGTGTTTCACTGGCAACAGCTCTGTAATCAGTTTGTGTCCTTGTTTTACATGAATATCAGCCATGTCTTGCTCTTGTGGTGACCGCAGATCCCCGATACTCTTATTCCTTGTCCAGATATCTTCTGGGATTAACGGCACGTCATCTGTCAATCCTTCTGCCTTGCTAAAGGTTTGTGTTGGTGTCAGGACTAGGGCTTGTGTGGTGTCAGGATTAATGTAGCCCTGAATTATCTGAGCTGCCTCCTCAAGCTGAACGTTTTGAGTTATCTCCATCTGGATGTGCTGCATGAGAGGTAGATCTTTCACCATGGAATAAATGTGACTATTCTTGAACAGAGAGAAGACTACAGTCCCTTTAACCATGGAGAAGACCTGGCTGTCCTTCACTACAGACAGAACATTACTTTCCCTGACCAGAGAGACAACATGACTGGACCAGCGGGCCCCAACAGGCTGCAATCCTTCTTCCCTGACTTGCTGCAGTACTGTAGGAGCGCTCCAAAGGAGACTCCCTGCATCTTGGAAAATCCAAGAAATTCTGCTGACCAAAGAGCCCAGCCCTGAGTGATGAACTGTGGCTGCTGCAGTCTCTGTCACACACACACCCGGGATCTCCTCCAAACCTCCAGATTCATCCATCTCTCCACAGCCAAACTGGCCCTCGAAGGTAGTTTCCTCAGGTGTACTGCAGGCTGCCGGACTGCTGAGGGGATTTTTGTCGAGCTGAAAAGGAGTGCTGGTCTGTGGGAGGACAGGCGTGGAGCTAGATCCTCCGCTGCTCTGCAGGTGGGATGTGCTGCCTAATGAGCTCCCACTAGAGCCAGGTCTCTCCTTGTAGCAGTCAGCCACGACGCCTTTGATCTTGTTAGCATTCCCCTCTGGCTTCGTGCCACATCCATCACACGGGCCCAGGACACTTGTCTGCTGGAGGCTGGCATCCCCTGACCAAACCTCCTCTCCCTCATAACTTGCAACTCCAGCCACACTCTGAGCTTTCCTCCATAGCCACTCAGACATGAGCCCTGGCCCTGATTTATGACACGAGTCCCTCTCCTGCTCCTGGCCATCCCTGGTGCTTATCCCACCCTGTAGTGTGTCTCCATCCAACTCAAAACTAGTGTGAGGGACAGGCATGGCCTAGTTTATATTGTGTAGGTGGGTGAGAAAAGGAGAAACAATGAGAGGAAAAAACTTTTTTTATACAGAGTAAATTCAAAAATCCTGTTTGTTTAATGCTATTTACTGCAAAATAAGTACTGCCATTGCTGAGAAGGAACTAAAATGACTATTTCACCCAGCCCCCTTTAAAATGCATCTGTATTTATGTATTCAATTATATTTGGATACATAAATGCATGCAAAGGAAAATGGAGTGCAGGAAAACAAGGTACATGTATAAACAGAAATACTTCAAAAGTGCCCTCATTGCAACATGCTTTCACAAAATGAGTGTCATTTAAACCCTATTACACTTTCCTGTAGGGGTTTCAAGGGAAATACGTGCGTAATAAACAAACACAACAAGCCAAGGGAAAAAGTATTTCATGCCTCATAAAAATCTGTATTGGGCTTGGCTGGAGAGGGGGGTAGGTATTGACATTTGCTCTGTTTTTGCAAAGACAAAAAGGGACTAGTGCTTCAGTTGCACAGTGGCAAACACGGTGGCTCGATAAACAAAAACTGCAGAACAAAGTCAACTCACTTTTTGCACCCTGAGTTTTAGCTTCATTCAATTTATTTAATTCCATGCAGAAACTACCCATGGCTTTTTGATTATATCCTTATTTCTATTATATTTAATCAAGAGCAACTGCAGACTAACTGTAGAACAAATAAAATATGAATACATACTGTAGTCACGAGCTTCT
Source organism: Hozukius guyotensis (assembly GCA_916700995.1). Taxonomy (NCBI): domain Eukaryota; kingdom Metazoa; phylum Chordata; class Actinopteri; order Perciformes; family Sebastidae; genus Hozukius; species Hozukius guyotensis. The sequence continues at coordinate 17,899 of CAKALU010065370.1, forward strand.
CCGCTGTGGCAGAGGTAAGACAGCTGCTTGGCACTTTGGATTCCGCTGTCTCTGCGGTCAGCATATCCATCTGGCTGAAAAAGGACACAGTGAAGAGACAATAATGAAATAATGCATTTCATATTTTATCAGAAAACAAAAATTGTGTCTTGATATGAAGAGGTGCCCAATACAGCCGGGTTTATGTGCTTATACATGCTGCAGGGCTCTTTGTTTTCCAAAGCTAATTTAATTGTTTCTGTGGTGTGACACTGGAGACTTCAAACTGTTTGCAGGCAAAAGACAAGACTGCAATAACCCCCAAACCCCCATTTCACAAAAACCATCCATTAGATTTGAAAAGCAAACAGCCCAAATGGCTGGATGAGATTAGAGCCACTCTACTAGCTGTGAAATTAAATAGAATCTGTGCATGTTGATTTGAGGATTTACATACAATACTCAGCACTCTAGAGGGGGGAGCAGAAACCAAATATACAGCTCAGAATGATTTCTGACAGTAAACAGGCCTTTGGCTGAGCTTGGTGCGTTGCGGCAGGTTGGTGAGGGGGGAAAGCGAGAGCGCTAAAGCATTGACAACATCAACAAGAGGGATCACAGTACAGGTCCTCGTGACGATTAAAGGATTTTTGCAGATCCTGAGGATCAGTAAAGAGGATGTCCTGTACTCAGCGATGTTTGTCTACTCACATGAATAAATGGATGAACACTGATCTGGGATTCAAGTCTAAGAAGCTGACCACTTTCTTCATATCATTTTTATCTGTCACACACACTTAGCTCACATGCAGAGGTTTACAGTGTTCTCGCTGGGGAATGACTGCGAACAAAACTGGTACACAAACAACGGACTCATTAAGATCACCGCAGAGAGCACAGTTCGCCTCCCCCTAACTTACCCAATGCCAGTCTCTTCCATCTCTGCCCCCGTTGTCTTCTCTTCTGCTCTCCGTTGATGGGGAGCCCCACTGTTTTCCTTTGAAAGTCTTTTGATGTCCTGGCTGCGTCTGTTCAGGCTTTCTTGGACCTGCTGCAATTCCACCTCCTGCTGATTGAGCTTCTCTTCCATCCCCCTAGTCATCACATCATACATGCACACACAGAGATTTCATGAGAAGTCCTACATCCTTTCATACGCACCCTTTAACACATTTCAGACCATATTTTCAAACATTTCCAGTTCATTTTGTGTCTGTCTTCAACCCAGATATTTGAATGAGGCACTTGAGATGTTAACTAGAAGAACAGCTTAAAGGGTAACTTCAGTATTTTTCAACCTGGACCCTAATTTCCCATGTTTTAATGTCACTAATGGGGACAACAATTTGTATATTGGTCCAGTATTGAGGGATTATGCTGCAGCCTGCAGCCACGATGCAAGCTGCGAGGGCAAGTGAGCAGCGTCAAAGTAATGTTCCGTTCACTAAAAGTACCACTGACAGGCTCAAATTGTTATTATAAGTGACTGACAACATTATGGAAAGGAATCTACAGAGAAATAAAACATTTTCCGTACCGTTCGCTGGATCCAGTCTGTTTATTATTGTGTCCAAGTCAATGAGAAGTCTCGTTGTGAAATCTGAATATCCGTATATTCAGGCTCAAATAAATATGGCTACCATCAATTTCAAAGACCTCGTCCACATTGTTGAAATCCGCTTAATATTCAGCCATGACATTGAAAATCTTTTAGATAGCACTAAGCTACGCTTTCTGTACTTCACACAACAAACTCTGCCCGGCAAACACTCGCATTTCCATCATGGATGTATTCCATTATTCCACCGTTGTCTTCCAGCAACAGATTTCAGAACAAGACTTCTCCTTGAGCGAGACTCTTTACATAACAATCAGAGCCTGTCATGGCAAAAACAAGCACTTTTAGTGGACATAAATGACGGTTCCAGTTCGTCCCAGTAGCACCATATTGCAGCCTGTGAGCAGCTGCCGTCTACAGCGCTCTCCCTCATACTGGACCAATTTCAGAAATTGTTGTCGCTATTAGTCAGTTAGACACCAAAACATGGGAAAATAGGGTTGAAAAATACCAAAGTTTCCCTTTAAAGTAAAGTGACAGAAAAAAAATCTTTCAGAGCCAGATAGGTTTGTAGGTAAGATTGTTCTAGCTGCACTACAGCAAGTGGCAGGAGGTGTTAAGTGGCACAGGAGCTCCTAGAGTGATGGACGTTAACCAGTGGAAAAACACCATTTCAGAAGATTCATAACAGCCTGTCGGTGGTCAGAGGAGGCAAAAAATACTGACGTTGCCACTTGGCCTTCTGGCCAGAGATGGAAAGTACTGAGAGGTTTGTCAGGTGAGGGACTTTCAGAGCTAAGGTGGCCATTAAAAGCTACATAGGTCAAACGCCAGCTGGACTGCTCAGAGTCCAAACTTGCTGGGTTTGAAAGAGCTGCATTTCAACTTGGCTTTAAAATACGGTCTCATATCAGACTCTTACACAGTCCATTTAATAAAGAATGAATCAAACACAGTGGGCCAACATTTACTAGAAGGTAATACGTGGGTCTTTCGGACGGCCTTGAATTCATACACAATACAAAAACATCTGACCTTGCCATAACAGACAGCCCTTTTTTGCCTCCCTTAGGAGTATGCATCTTATGTTCCCGAACTAAAAGCTCAATTTAATAGATTTTCAAAACCTCATGCTTCGAGGCAAGGCTACATGCATTCAGCTAACAAATGCACTTTGACATTGCATATATAAAAAAAAATCAAAGAGCTGGATTAAATACAAAAAAGTGAACAGTCCCCATGCTGTGAGGAGAAGGTCGGACGTTTTGTGAATGCAGTTAGCCTCTTCATGTCCGAACTCTCTAGTGAGAAATTCTTTGATCCAACCGATGTAGCTGATAATGGGCACCCCCTCAAGCAACGGCAGGTCAGTTCATTGATATCTTGTGTCACTCCCAGAGCTGAACAGCCACCGTTTGAATTCAAATTATTTGCTCGTATTTACCACTCAGGGTTAATTCCAAGATGATTGGGCAAATTCAGATCAATCTTGTCCTTGCTGCAGGGGAGCTTATGCTACACAAACAGCAAGCAGAACAAGGATGAAATACATATCCAAGCAATGAGAGGAGAAAAAGACCGTCCCTCATCTCCCCCGTCTTCAGTGCTTAAACAGATGGTGGTGCAGCGTGCCAGGTGAGAGGAGGTTAAAATATTATAAATTATAATATTTTATGGTGCGTGTTCAGAGGAATCAAATAGCCAAAGTGTATTTTGCAGTGTCCAATACTGCCATATTCGCCTTTGTGTATTTCTACAGTCCTGCTGCTGATCTGCCATTAACACCTACAGACTTCAATCAAGCTGTCTGTTTCCCTCCACCACCGACTCCTACTGACTTCCATTCTTCTCCATCTTTTCGCCCACTCCGTGGTACCACTTTCACACACAAACCAAGTGTTTCTGATGCAAAGTGATGAACACAGTAGCCATGTAGTAATAGCAGCCTTGAATAGCATCACATGTATTCACGCTTCCACATCCAAGCAGTGTCAGACCAGCAGATGGGGAACATGGTTGCAGGTGTCGGATTGAAAGCAGTATGAATCACCTGAGCGGAAGCGCTGCTTTTTGGGCATACTGCACTGGGAGGGAAATTACATGTCAGACAGCTCCACATGCTGTAAAACATCAGAGTTATCAGATCATGAGAGACCGGGGAGGTGTGTCTCAAATCGCTCACTACTTCAGTAGGTAGGTGAATCACTAGGGAGTGAATTGGATTTTGGGCACTAATTCAATGAACACTGAGACGCTGACAGATCAATGACCTGTCACACACTTCCAAGGCAGTGGCAGGGTATAATGATCAGTCACATCAACATAATGCCTCTCAGGCTATAGTGTAAAAAGCACACAACTGCTGCTAAGTGCTAATAAAAATAATAGTAAGGAGCTAGCACTGACAAAAGAATTACTGTCAGCGTTAAAGCCACTGTGCATAGGATTTTTTATGATTATAGCATCCTTTAAAAAAGGTACAGTGTGTAGGATTTGGCAGCATCTAGTGGTGTGGTTGCAGATTGCAACCTCCGTGAAGAGGACCCGCTCCCTATGTAGATATGAAGGGCTCATTCTAAGCTAACGAAAAAAACGATTCTTAGTTTCAGGTGATTATACACTAATGAAAACAGTTAATATTATATTCCATTTCTGCTAATAGATCCCCCGAAATGTTACATAACATTCCTTTAAATTATCCTGATGACACGTTTTTATAGAAAAATTAATTAATTATCAGTGTCACATAGTGGGTTTAATTGACATAAATCCTAAATCGACTTCCCTGAATCAAACTTTTTTGTTATTGTATTAGTTGCAGCTTTGTCTACCTGTGTCAGTAGGCCTTTCTCAATACAGAGTACACAAAAGTCTGGTCCTTGGGAGTTTGAACTTTGTTGTGACACCTCAACGTAAGTTTGTACACTTGTTTTGTGATAAAATAATCTCAAATCAAAAAAGGCCCTCTTAACAAGCTTTCACAGAGCTTTCATCCAGGTTGACCTTAACATGCAGTCAACAGATACATCTTTTATCCTCACTATAAAGTATTTTTTCAATAAAACTGAATTTAGTATCATATACTATACAGCTGCACACAAAAAAATATATAAAAGTGTGGCGAGATCTTGCATATAAGAAGCCACTGTACACAGAGGCAGTGCTATTATACAACAGCCCAATACAAAACATGAATCTTAAACTTTACTTTCAGCCAAACTAATTTGGACCAGCAACAAATTAGATTTTTACTCTGAGTGCCAAAGTTTAGGAAAGCATTATATGTTATGTTTAAAACACTACGGACACATCAGTGCCACCACTCAATTGACAAAAAGGCTTTCTGGGATGACACCGTTTTGGTGACACAATAACAGTTCAGTCAAAAATTAGAACAGTGGCTTATATCATCCGCCTTCGCCGCTAAATACATGACTTCACACTAGTCAAGTGCCAAAGAATCCTTGAGAAAAGGCGCAGAGGAAGAACCACGTGCACATTTGGACTGCACTTGGCTAAATGTGGACTTTGAATTGGGACGCTACTGGGCCATGGCTGATGACATTTCACAAATACAGACAAGAACGTAGATTGTGAAAGACCTATGTGAACTTCCACTTCCAGTATGTGACCAAGGCCTATTGAAAGAGGCTAGGACACATTCTTGGGGTATAACACATGCGCAGTGTAACTGGAGCTGCGGTCGTGCGTTGCGATTTGCTCACTTCGGCGAGTGCTGACCATATTTTACTGCGCATGTGTTGTACCCCAAAGATATGACGCATCGATGACGCCTGACATCTCCTCTTTTCACCCTCCTTGCATGTGACTTTCATGCTGAAAGTGGAAAGATGTCACTTCCGATCAGTACTTGTCTTTTTAGAGTGCATTTTGGGATTTTGGGGGAGCTGAACTTCAAGTGCACTGCAGTGATTTTGGAAATGGGACACGAGGAAGCGCACTACCTACATAACTAGAGGCCGTTTTGGGACACGCCCTTGGGCTGTAGTGTAGGAGAAGTGCCTGCTGTGATTTCCACTGGCTCAGCATGAAGCACTTCAGAACGGCTTTTTTGCATGTTCCTACCTCTCCTCTCACAGAAGCGCTGCCATGATTTATCGCTTTGATTTGGTCTACGTGCCCAATGAATGCTGCTCAATAAGCAGGCACGTCGTGGAGATGGAGGTGGACTGGGTTCGGTTATGCTTGGGTCACAGAGTGTAGAGAGCTATTACACATGTCTGCATAAGTCTCACCCTTGGTTTTGCAGCATCACCTTGGACAGATTCTCAGTAGATTTGGACACGTCAGTCAAGGGCAGGGTGGAGGCAGACGGCAGCCCACTCTGCAGACAACAGAATGAGACAGCACTGTGAAACGTAAATCTGTCGGAGTGTGAGAAATGAGTGACAGCTGCCTGCGGTAGATTTGCAGTTATGCAATGGTTTAATTATAGTATATGCTGCATGTCATCAGTATTCATGACACTATTTTTCACAAAACATAAGAGGGTAGATTGAAGAGCTTTGACAACATTTGGAGAAATGTCAAAATCTAATATCTGGTAAATCAAAGCCCTTCCAAATGAGGCTAATCAGCATGAAACTATCACATATTCCTCAAACGAAAGGGTTGTGCATTTTTTGAGAGAGCAGCTGTAATGCACAACTAGGTCCATTCTTGTGGCTCCATATAGTTTATCTTTAGCACAGTTCTGTTACAATTTGCCACTATTGAAACATACTGCTTTAAAAACCACAGGTACACACTGCATTCTCAGTGTGATGTTACATATTCTAAGACTGAGTGAATATGAAACTCTTGGGGCCATCTCATTTGGAATCGATGTTAAAAATAAATGGCAAAGACTCTTCTTGGAACCACAGCGGGGCCTGGATGTCTGTGCTTTACTTGGCTGTAATGGCGTGCAATTTTCAATAATGCATAGAGCAGAAAGCTGTCAGAAACCAGAAGTACAGCTGTGTCTATAAAATGGTGTGTGAATCCATTTTTACAACCTAAAATATTATAAAGCACCGGAATGAAATGATTCAAGTTGCATGCAAATGGATACTAGACCAGAATTAATTTTAAAATACACTGAGTGTGAATATTATAGCAATAATTTCCGATTGTGTAACTATCAATGCTCAATCATTGTTGTTTATAAAAACTAATCACCCCCTTGGACTGTTTATGTGCCTTCTGACAAACACTGAGCCACATGTCATGAGTTTCTTCAACAGTGACTTTCACTCTGCCATAAAGCTACGAGTAGTGAAGCACCCAGGCAACAGTATTTGTATGCACAGTGTCTACCATATCAGGAATGGAAGCCTGCAGCGCTTTCTGAGTGCCTACAGTCCTCTCGGTAACCTGCTTCAGTGTTCAGATTTGGTTTTGGAGAATGGTTCGTCAAAGGAGGTTGATTGACTGATTTAACTGCACTTATCTTGTCCTTCCCTTGATTGGGATTGATTGTTTTCAGTAAATTTGGTAAGATTTGGTTTGTAATGCCACTTTGTCTTCATGATGTAGGCGTTGCTATGAAATTGACTAACAAGCGGTTGCACCATATGCTGCAATCCATTGCAAGTCGGAAGTCGATAACTCCGAGTCGGTATTCCTGACTTCCAATCTAAATGCGTCCCAGTGCATCTGCTCGGGAAAATATGGACGCCCGCAGCAAACTGATGTTTGTATGGCAAGTGTGTGAGCTTTACAAGCATCTACAGAGCACCTACATCAATTACCACAGCACCGTTAGTGAAGAGAAATGGCTTAACCATCATTACATTAACAACTAGAGAATCCTACGGGGAAATATGTCCGAAAATCTAATTTTTAAAACATTTTAAGGATCTGCAGGAACCCGGTTATACGTTGTTACAGCAGGTTTCACAAAACAAACACTACATAAAACACTACATAAAGTAAAGAAATAACGAAAAGGTAGTTCACTGTGTGCGCCGCCATGTTGCTGTGACGTCAGGTGTGTTTATGTTGGCGAACTCGGGCTCGATAAATCTTGCCCGAGTTTCCGATTTGGAATTTTGATTTAAATGACAGTTCCATTGCACTTTTCCATGTCGGAGGTTGTTTTTTTCCGAGCTCCGGGTACAATGGATTGCGGCATTACAGATACTGGTGTGTTTAACCTAAAATCACTTCAACTGTACACAGAGCTCCATTCTGGTTATATTGCAACTTCTAAAGACAAATGGCTGCATAAGTGATGATTTAGGAGATTTGTCTTCACTTTGACTGATTTTTTTCTGTTGATCCACGGAAAAAAGAAATCCTAATGTGATTGGATGATGTAAAACAACAACCAAAGGGGGTGAATATTTTTCATAGACACTGTTCATAAACAGACTAGATACCTCTGCAGATATGGATTGATAGGAAATATATGTCAAATATTATATGTAATATATTAATGATGATCTGAAGGAACGATACTTTCAACACCACAACAAACTTTTAAACTTTCCATTTTCAAGTTAACGTTTGACATTTTCAGTCATTGTTTACTAAATTTAAAGTGATTCACTTAATTCTGCCCAGCACATAAACACATCCAGGTTTTTATTCTAACACCCACTCACGCTACCCAAACTTCTTAAGAACACTTAAAACATTAACAAATTATTGGAGAGACACACTGGTTGAGGTTTGCTCAGGAGAAAGGGTGCATTCACACAATGCTTAAAAACAAATGAAAGTGAATGAAAGCCAAGAGGGAGCTGTTGCAAGCTGGATGAAAAGCAGCCCGTTTTTGAAAGCCGCTGCACCTGGCCTCCTTTCAGCAACAGCAGAGAGCTTCTCTAAAGATTGAAAACAGTTCAATATTGTGGAGAGATTGTTCATGATGTGCAGCTCTGGTGCTTTTTTTGTGAGCCAATTATTCAGAACGAAGAAATAGAGTTTCATGCTAAACAGGCAAAAACAAGCAGTGGCGGCTGAAAAGCGGGCAGTAGTTCTTACTCTGATCAGAAACAATCTGCGTGGATCACACACTGCTGGTGCTGCTGTGGAGTTTCTGATGTGGAGTGAAGTGTGAATTAGAGTTCAACAAGAGCAATGTTTGCTGAAGGAAGCAGATATTACAGCTGGTAGTTATGGAAACAAAGTGTGTGATGCTGACTTGCTTTTACAAAATTACCAGCAGAAAATGCAGTTGTGGCAGCATCTTTTCTGAAAGAGGCTCCCTCAGCTTTACTAAAACAGCAGGATAGTATAAGAGCACAATCTGTACCTGGAGTTTCTCCCTGAGCTGGGCAGCTTCAGTCGGGTGGTTAAACCGGAGTATGGTTCCTCTTCCTAGCTGTATGATGGCACCTAGAGGGAAACAAAGACGTATAGCATGATAAAAGTGGCAAATCACCAACTCGCTCACCAGCTTAAACTTTACTATTTGGTATAAATGCTGCACCAAGCACTGAATTATGCAACACAGTGTGAGAAAGATTGGCAGAGGCAATATGTGATGTGTTCCAAGACAGTAACGGTGCTGAAAGTCTGCCAGATAACCGTTAAAGTGTGTGTGGCACAGCGTCTATAATGCATAAAAAAGGTGAGGAAGAAAAGATTTTGGTCATGGGAATCACCCTGTCATTGTGGGATTGCAGTGAACGGTCTCTGCACTGAGCTTGGGGGAAAAGTTGATAAATGGCACAAGAAGTTCTCCAACATTTTCCTCTGCTGAGGTAAAGTGAATGAATTGCCATGAAGAACACAATCCCCGCTGTGATTGGCAGTGACCTAGACCAGGGGGATGATTTACCAGAGAAAATGGTCCTAGGAACTTGAGAAGTCTTGTAAAGCCATCGAATTGAAGTGATATTAAGGTTTATATATCGGACTAGCACTCATATGGCCACATCCACAGATTTTCTCGAGGTCTCCTCTTCATTCCCCTTCTCCTCTCTCGGCACGGCAAATACTAATCTTGCTACTGCTAATGACTTCTGACGAGTGACAAAGCACCTGAGAGGGCAGCCCGTGATGGATTCCAGCTGCTGTTGGACTGAAAATTACTATCATTTGTTCAAGAAAATAGCTTCAGATGCAGCCGTTTCTGAAGGGGATATTGGATAAATTGAAATGGTTATAAAAGAGACTAGCGTAGCCAGGCCCCCGCGCCGCCTGGTTCTGTGTGCAGTTATTATCTCTGGAAAGCAAAAGCAGTGTGGATGAGGCGGTAGTAAGCGGTGAAAGCTCCCAGCCCCGGCGAGCAGGGTCTGCTCAGTGGGGGCAGGAGAGTTTCAGCTCCGCTTGGCTCTGTCCTTTGAAAGGTTAATGCTGTGGCCCACTTCAAACCTGTCGGCCCTATCAACTCCATCTGCCAATTAAATGGAGGGCCTGGGGCTTTGTCTGGAGCTTTGTCTGGGGTCCCTCGCCCTTCAAAATGTTTAGTAAGAGAAATGGCATCTGCCCTGTGGAGAGCCGTGTTCACAATCCACTCATGCCCTGAGTGCGCTGCCAGGGACATAAAGTGGATTTCATTTGCAGATGTGATGCAGTGATCTCATATAACTGCATTCAAAATGGATGAGCCTGTTATTGCCTCCCACTGGCTAAATAATTGGGAATCTGAGAGAGAAATCTTCATTATTAGAGACATGCCTTGCTTTCCTCCGCCTCCCCCAATGCTCATTAAAGAATATCAGGAGCATATTAAGCTTTGCAGAAATGCTTACCCTGAGTCAGCTGGCAGGGATCGGTTACCACAGAGCCATTGACTGAACACAGTGCGCCATCCTGAGGGATCAGAGTCACGGCCCCAGCACGGTTCTCAAGCACGCAATGTTCAGCGAGGAGCCCAGGCCCATGAAGCACTACAATACAATTAAATATGAAAGCATAAAAAAGAGATATTTCCAGTCTAATGCATAACACAGCAGCTGGGAATTTAGTGCGGTAACCTTGACTCACCAATATCCTGACTGCATGATGCCTCGTCACTCCCGATCAGAGTTCTGCCCTCCTACAGGGAGGATTAAAAGGTCATGATACAATATGCAAGCTGTTGTTTGGCAATTAACGAAAGCGTTGGACCTTAGCTGGTAATGATTTGAGACAAATAATGTGTGAATTATATGAAGTTCAAATTATCTCTTCACTTTCAAATAATACAGGACGACCCCGGTGCTGAGCAGGTCTTCATCAATGCCTATCAGATGAGGTAACTGGCAGTCCAGGACCACTCCACTCCCCTCCTTCCTCAGAGCCACAGTCTCCTCCTATAGAGAGACAATATACCATGGGGGAAAAAAATCTCATCCAATAGCCTGTAGCTGGAATGGCACACAATATAAAATAAAAATGCTGACAGACATTTAATGGCAACCAGCAGAAAACTGAATTCTTTATGACTGCTCTTCCTTGCCTGAAGGCCAAGCAGATATAGCAGCGTTCCAACCATGTGTCGCCATGAAGCGGTAGAGTGGCTAACGGCAAGAGAGGCGCCATAAATCATTCAGATTATCGTGGCGAGAGTCAAACTGTACATTGTGTTCAGCGAGCAAAACAGACACAGTGCCGCCGCCGCCGCCCACACACACACACACACACACACACACACACACAAGATGGGTTGTATACCTTGCACCATTGCCTTTATTGATACACTGCTATCAACACTGTATGTTGCTGTTAAAATACTCCTGAGCTTGTAAAGTATACGTCAACTTTAGATAACGGCAACAAACTTCAGGCAGTTCTGTGTCATTTACAATGTGTCTGGTGGGAGTATTGTATGGAAGGTCAAACTAAAGTGAATTCCTGTGCCTCATTAGGCTCACATGAAGTGGAAAGCATGCCACGGCTTACGCATAAAGCATTTCTTTTCCATAAATAGATGATTATTTGTGGAGGAAAGTGAATAAGTGTAGTAAAATTAGTCATTAAAAGACTATTTCATGAGGACATTTTCATTTCCCCCCCATAAAACATGGCATGCATTTGCATAAATGCCAAATCTCAGAAGCAAAATGATGAAAAACACTTCAATGTCCATATTTCACACATAGGCTATTGATTAATACTGCATTATAGTGACGCACAACACAACATTACAGTTGCATCAGAACTCAGATTTCCATTCTGCTCGTCCAGAAATCCCTGATAAATATGTATTTAATGATAGCACTTCTCTACAGAAATGTGATAAGGATAAAAATTGATTTAATCCTTGAAAGCCATTTCTAAAGCACGAGAAAGCTACACTTCAAACCTCTGATCTGCTCCATATGCCGCTTCACTGCCTCCACCAATTGTTGCTGAGGAAATGTAAAAGCATGAGTCACACCACCTTACAGCATGTGTGTCAGTCAAGGGGCAATATTCATTTAACTTTGTATAAAATGTCATTTAGTATTATTTCATTTCTAACTTAAGCATTAGAAAAGACCAGACAGGCGGCAGACAGAATGACTTTGTTGAGCGGTTAATCTGCCAATTATTCAACAAGAAATTAAATACTTAGCCCGGGATGACCTGCCGGGTTCAAAAGACACACTGAATTACGCCATAAAGAGAAACTTAACTCTCTAGGAAAAGTGTTCAAGTCCGCTAACCTTTTCCTCCCAGGGCAATGGCCGTGGTTCAATAACCCAGAGTCTACCCAAGCATGAGTGGCCCTATCAGAAGTATTCTTCTGTTAAGCTGGTGGACTAATGCCTCACATTGCCATGGATTATCATAAGTACCTCCCCAAGAGGCAGAGCAGAAAATCTCACATATGGAGGATTCAGAGGCAACACTCTGCATAAACTAGTTCCCCTCTCTTTCAACCTCCTCCTACTCTCTTTCGTATAGATTGGACCGTGAAGTGAAGGGAGAGATGTGTCCACCAGCACCACCTCACTCATTGGCAGTTGTGAGATGGGAAAAAATCCTTTTTTTTCTAATGAAGAAGGAGAGGCATCGACCCCAGCCCCTGTACTTAATTAAAAGGGATTCTTCACAGACTTCATTAGGAGGTGAGGAGCAGCCTGGCAGATTAATGCACTGTGTCACTTTCCCCACACAACAGGAGCAGATGAGATCCTCTTATTTTCTCCCAAAAATTCGCACACATAACAGAGAAAGTTGTTCCTCACCACACCCAGTCAGTCAGTCTGTGTGCGTGTGCTATGAGGACAAAAAGAGGCTGCTTTCAGATTGAGGCAGCTGGTGAACATACTGTAATTAACTGTGGCCCGGACCAGCAGCCAGGCTCGGGCAGCATTTAGGCTTCCATTAAAAGCCATCATCTGTGGTTGGGCAGAATTTTTAATGGATTTTTCTCAGCACTTTGACAGTTCAGGTTCCAGACTTGGTTAATATGCATTTCAAAACACTGCCATAGGCCAACAAATCCTTCTTTTCTGACTGCCCATCAGCCTTGTCAAGTGGAGCAACTTGCCAACAGAACAGATAAGCAGGTACTGAATCCAGGCCAAGAGAGAAACTTCTGCATTCAAATTGCTCCGTCACATTAAAAGGTTAATTTCATTGAAAGAGCTGTATTTATATCCCCGATTACTGCTCTTTATAAAAGTTCAAATGAATAACGCATGAAGGGAAAGGCAATTACATGGCCAGTTTTCAAAATGGCATGAAGCCTTTTGTTTGTAATGATTGGATATATTCCACAATGGTAACCAACAGATAAGAATTGGCATCTTATTAACAGTCCTTTCTGTTTCTTACTTGCCCCTTTATGTTATTTGTGTGCGCGCTACATTTAAAAAGCAGAATCTCAACCAGAGACTTGTTGTTGTGGTTGTTATATGAATGTTTTGTGTAATTAGCTTGATATGTACTCCAGCCATCAGCATGTTGCCATGCATGCAGCTTGTGGTTAAGAGAGGGATTCAACCTGATAAAAGCACTCCTGGGCTCCCAATCAGTCAACAAATTCTCCTGCTCTTGCGTCCCATTGCAACTCATGTAAGTTGATGGCTGAAATTTCAGAATATATTGTGTCACAATTCTTATTATTTCTGTCATTCATTTGTTTAACCCCTAAACACTCCTGACGGCCCGACGGCGGGCCTGGATTCTATTCTATCTTTCAGAGGTTGATGCAGGCAGAGTTTTCAAGCTAGATACTGGTATCATGTGAAACTAGAAAACCTAAGGTACCAACCATGTCATGCTAGCTTGTCGGGAAGAACGCTAAATAATGCTACGAAGTTGCGTTAAATTTTGGCGTAGAAAATGTGGCACGGCGATTTTCAAAGGGGTCCCTTGACCTCTGACCTCAAGATATGTGAATGAAAATGGGTTCTATGGGTACCCATGAGTCTCCCCTTCACAGACATGACCACTTTATGATAATTTCTGAGCAGTTTCCAGAACAGAAGCGCTCGCCATCCAATCACCGAAAAATGCAATTCTTGCAGAAATCTCCAAATGTCAAAAGTTTTTGATACCAAAATTACAGCGTGGCTTTTTCTATGGTGTGTATAAGAGCATAGAACATGATGATAGAACTTTGTGATGGCCATTCCCATGCTCGCTTGTGTCTCATAAATTGTTGCAGCAATTTTTGGGTTGATACCATTTGTTACACAGATTTGGTGCTAAATTTAACAATTTTTTACCTATCAAGAATTGATAAATTATCAATAATTCCTCCAAAATACCACATTAAAAAATGTGAAAATCAACTGAACTTTTATTAGTACAGTTGATTTAGGACCCCAGTAGACGATTTTAGTCCTTGTAGGCATGTATGCATGCCTATAACACATGCTCACCATGTGTGTAAATAATATTGATGAATTAAATTAAGAAAATAAAAGTCAATCTAGTTTGGAGCCGAGTTTTACTGGCATGTGAAGAATCAAAGGCAAGCTGCTGATATGAATATGTAAAGGTCATGAAATGCAATAATGGCTAACTCTGATGTATAACTGCTGACAGTAGGTGGTAAATTGACATTAAACAGAGCCAGGCTCAGAGCATTCAAGGCTTAAGTTGTGTCTTTGTGCTGATTGCAGCATGTTTGGGAAATACAAAGACCACTAGGATCAAAGAAACTCTGTTGTTCATGTTATCGTACTGAAATTGAGGTTCCTCCCACCACTGTGGTACAAGCGGACCTGAAAGGATGGCTGGGGAGCAGAACTCCACTCATGAAGTACTCACAAAACTGTGTGAATGTGTGTGTGTATGTCTGTGTGTATAGGCTATATACCCCTGAAGTAGAACAACATTTCACTTTACCCTCTTCCTGCCTTTTTTGTTCTCTCAATCTGTTGCCGTCTGTGTCTGGTAAAAGGCTGCTGTGGAATCCATCTCATATTAATTACTTTCTCTTTCCCACATGCCCTGTAACCAATCTGGGAAGCTGACGATGAATAACTTTGCATTCTAAATCTGCTTTGAATACAGAATTCAAAATTCTGTTTACACCGCTCTTGGTCAACTTGTCTCCTTGCGGCCCAAGCAGAAATTTTCATCTAGCTCTCAGCAACGGCATCGACTGAATTAAACACAAAATATATGAGACTCGAGGAGTTGGAGAAGACGGCTCTTAATTTAAAAAACCATGAGCTGGAGATAGAGAGCATGCACTACGTATAACACCGTACACTTAAACATCGAGGTTGGATTATATCAAAATCATTCTATTTAAAAACAAGGCCATTTGTAAGATCTACTTTAAATAAATTCCACAAATGTGATTAAGCTTTTTGTTTGTAAAGTACGTGTGCTGAATTTTGAAATGGCCGACTTCAAACTGGGGCTGGATGTGCTTCGCTGCACTGAACGGAGCAAAGACGCCACCTCTAACGTCTGTGCGGAATGCAAATGCACAGGAAGACAAATGTCAAATCCATAAAGTCATTCATCAAACACTTAAGAGTTTCGGCAACAACAGTGTGCCTGCCGGTCACCAGTACAGTGGCCTTTTCGCCTCGGTGTCACGTTGCATCATGCATCATAACAGGTGCTTCTACATGAATGGGCACAGCTCTAAATAAGGCATATTTTTCAGCTCTGCCAGTAAGAGATGGACGATGTTGCCTCGGAGCATAAAGCCATCACTGCTTGACCATGCAAACAGATTTACAACACTGTAACTTTAATTAATATGCCGGATAGTCAGAGACGAAAGTGCCATATGTCAATAATCAAGACCTCTTAATTAGGAGCAGTGACTGCTGCTAATGAGTTCCAATACGCTGTCATGAATAAAAGGCTGTCGAGCCACTAAATGTCACCTGCTAACCACCATACACAATGTGAATGTTAATCATCCAACACACATATATATATATTTATATATAGCCAACATTCATGTAAAATCCTTACACAATGTCTGATTGTGTAATGTGTAGCTTTACTCTGGTGTTCTGGTGCAGGATCATTAGCGGCTGCTACAAGTAAGAAATATACAAATCTTTCAAAAGGCCAGATCAACACAACAGTTTAAACCCATCCCAAAATCTGCCAGAGAGAATGTTCTGCTCAGCATGTACGATGGAGAGAAGAAGTCGCCGCATACTTTTCATGACTGGCACGCTTCACAGTTCAATGCATAATGCAACAGGCGACTTGGCTGAGTACGACGAGTCCCCAACAGATGACATTTGGTGTTATTTGGGAGGTTGGGCACAAATTCAACAGAGGAAAAAGTGTTCAGTGTAAACTCTGGGTTGGCACATTGTGGCGTTTTTTTTTTGTTGCAGCTTGGGGTCTTGTAAAGGATGCTGTCTCAGCCTCAAAGAAACCATATTGGGTTGAAAGAGAAGGCACGTCTGTTCTGTTTCTATTTGTCAGACTCCCCAAACACTGTCACACACACACTAACTTCACGATAATTACAAGAACTCGGCTTTTGGATGCCATTTAAACCTAAATAGATGGAAAATTAAATTTAAATGTCAGGTTGACTCGACTCTCATTAGCCTCTCCACTCCATGAAGTGGCTGTGGCTGTTTACAAGACTTGCAGTGACACCAGCTGGTAGGATGTCTTTACTGCAGGCAGCAACGTCTGTCAAAACTGCTGCAGGGAGCTCGCTGCTGTGTTGATTGTCAGTGTTAAAATTAATAGAGCAAACCTTCACACTCTATGTGCTCTGTGGCCTTCTATTTTACTTGCATATATATTTCTGTACCAAGCTTCAAATGACATTTTTACAATATTCTTCACCAAATTGGATTTTGGACTTGGAAATTAAATCCAAATTTGTTATGACAAATAACTAAATTGAAAATGGGGGTATAGAAAACAAGGCAGGCAACAAAAATACAAGCAACAAGGGCACCTAACAAACTAGTGTCTGTCAAGAAACTACAAAGCTCCAAAGAATGTAACTGTGAACAAAGGATATCTCACATTGTATTCTGAAATGTTCACCCAAATATGTACTTAAGAAAAAAGTAGTACGGTTTGATTGTCTTTATTGTACTATCTGGCTAAATTAATCTACACCAAACTGGATCACAGGACTAAAGCGATTCATCAGGCAATTGTCTTCTATCCTCTAGCTCAGGTCCAAGAATCAAACACACAGTACCCGGCGTTTGTGAGTCAAACTAACTGATGTTAAATTGGCCCCAGGATATTTGCGCAAAAGCTCCCTTGGCCTCTTTAATAATGTGTATTTAAACAAATTGTTGAATCAAACTCAAAAGAAAAAGCAAGAAAGACATCACAATTATATGAATAATCTAAAAAAAAAACATGATTATTGCAGCCTCTGTGCAATGGTCGATCTTTTGTGGAAGGCAATGTCTGATTTTACTACATTTAAAGTAGGGCTGTCAAAGTTAACACGATAATATCATTAATTAAGTAATCATTGCTGTACCTGCAAAATGCTCTGAGTCTCGCCCCATTTGCTGGTCCACTCCTTGGTCAGTGCTTGGACCTGGGGATCGGGGGGTGGAGAGCAGGTGTATTGTTTACAGAGGAGAACATCAAACCTCCCCGAAGGTTTCCAGTTGGCAGAGGATGACTCACCCTTGCCTCATTCTGATGCAGCTCCTCCTCTACCTTCACAGAGGAAGAAGGCTCCCCACGGGAAACCTGGAGTAGTAGTAAAAAGACAGCCACAATTACAATGTAATCATTGAATAAAAGACCGTCAACAACATACATACTGTAGTATCCTTGATGGCCTTTTATGTGAGCTTGAACATTTACAGGACCTGATTGGCTTCTTCTAGTAGCCCTCTGAGCCTGGTAACCTCTTCCTGGAGCTCTCTGATCGCCTTCACGCTGCCGTCTTCGTTCACCATGGGAGAGTTCACGATGTTTTTAGCTCGGCTGGCGTAGCGCAACGTGCTCAGGGTCTCCCCGTAGTTCACGTCAGCAGGTGAGACGGCTGCCGTGAGAGACCACCAGGGAGGAAAGCACACAGGTTGACGAGCAGTGGTGAGATAAAACATAAAAAAACAACAAGAAAGGATTATGTGGTTATTAACCTTATCTTTATCATTTTCAAGAATAAAAAAGGGGATGAAACACACTTTCTGGAAAAGGCATGAAATGACTCGGTGTCAGCAGAGTTCTGATGATTTACAGTACATACTTGCTATCATAGTAGTCACAGAGTTTCCACCCAGGCTGTCTTTCAGTAGCCAGGTCAGCACAGAGTCTCTGTAAGGAATGAAGATCTGCTTCCTCTTTTTCTTTGACTGTCCTCCCACGCTGAGTTCAGCTGGGAGGTCACACAGAGAGAAAAACACTGACTCAGAGAAACTGGAGAGTTCCAGTAACATATGAAATGTCTTATTCTAAAGCTCTATTGATCCATTTCCTTCAAATGATGAAAACCCAATTTGGAATGAAACCAGACATCAAATTCTATAATAAAAATGTAAGAAAAGTAACCCCTATACTGGGTTTTATTTTGAAAAGGGTGGAATGACTGCCCTCGCATAGAATACAATCATTATTCGCTATCTATTATTGAGCTGACCGGCTCAATACTAGATAAAGATGTGGTGTCATGGTGTCAGTCGTGCTGCAACCACCGTTTACCCAGAGCGGAGATCACACTGCCCAGGGTGACCAGGGATTTGTTGATGTTGGCACCTTCCTTCAGCCGGGTCCCTGTGTTGCGCGTGGCATCAGCTCTCTCGCTGCCTGCCAGGTCCACCAGGTGGATCTTACTCAACGTCTCACGTGGCAGCTCCGCATCAAACCACGCCTGTGGCATGAAAAAAACATTACTGAGCAATCTCCGTCTAGTTCAAAAGAGGCAACATCACAGAGGAATACTTAAAGGCGGTATCACGACAAAAGTGCTACTTAAAGAGGGGAAAAAATTAAAAAGCCTTTGAAGATGGAAAAAACATGGTGGAAATGATCATTACACAAAACGGATAAACAAGGCTAATTAGAGCTCTTGAGGGATGGCCTTTACTAACACCCAAAGAGTTTGAAGAGAAACTTTAAAAAATGTTTTACCCAATTCAAACTGGCAACATGAGACCTGGCAGCAAGGATATGTTTAAGCACTGCGGATCACCTGGGTGAAGTTGATGGTGAAGATGGCGTGGGAGCGGCTGCTGAAGTCATTCATGCCTGTGCTGGCCGTGGTGCGGTTGGCATTGCCAAGAACGATCAGGTCCTCTATGTCACTGTAGTTGTGTACCAAGTGCTTGGACAGATCTACACACAAATTGTAGTCTGTATTAGATTTTCTGCATTTTATACAAGCTGACATGGACACGGGCTGGAGAATAAATAACCTGTCTTACTCTCTACATAGGGCCCATCCCTGGGGTGCTCTCTCACTTTCAAGCCTCCATCTGTGGGTGTAGCTCTCTTCTTGAGGAGATCCTGCACACGTTCATTGTAGATTTCCAAATAGCTGGTGCCAAGACAGAAACACAAATGCAAAATTGGATCCAAGATTGCACACAAGGCCACAAAGGCACAGATTAATAAAGGGTTTCATGGTTGATATGTGAATGGCACAGCACCAAATGAGAAGAAAACAAGCTGCTATTCACCATCTATGAAAAGAGATGCACATTAAGTTTAAAGCCAAATTACTGTGCATATTGTGCATGCATTGCTCTGCTTGCATTGGCAATGAATAAACAAATATATGCAAAGTAGGTTTCGGCAGAGCACTTCAATCAATGCTGGGTGAGGGCAAGAAGCAAAAGGACTAGTCTGAGTGGCTGATACAAAAACAATGCAAGGCATGGAGCAATTAGGCTTTATGAGAGTGTGACAGTGATGGAATTGCAGAGACCATATCCTGTGGATGTAGCCATTCAAGTTGTTTTCTGGCACTGTGGTGAGAACTCAAACGGGTTGCAATATTAGATGGTTTCTAAATGACTGGAGGCATAGCTGCCATTATTACAATAACCTCTATAAACAGATTCTGCATTCCTATGTAGAATCTGTAGGCAACTACAGGACAAGATTTTGTCATCGTAAGCGTTCTGGTTTCAGTTTGTAGTCTGAGTAGTATTGACAAATCACGTTCGAGCAGGCTTTGGTTGAAACCAGGTAAACAGTCCGTTTGGAGAGGAAAAGAGGCGGAACCATCTGTGTTTTTCATGTTGTCTGCAAGAAAAGGGTGACAGTAATACTTTTGATGATCACATGTTTTGGAAAGCGATGTGTAACTCACATCTCTGATGGGTATATAACAAAAAAATACAGTACAAATGTGTTTTTTGTCAAAAGACATCCCGCTGTCATTTTCGAGCTATTCAACATCTCTAAAGCAAAGCCTGGCAGAGCCAGACAGATAAAACCCAATTCTAGAGTTGAATTAAACCCAAATAATGTGCCAGCAGCACACATGATACAAAATGGATAAATAATGGGTTTCACAGTAGCTCGATGGGCTTAAATCCTCAATTTTATCTCTCAACATAATCATTTAGGAGTAGAGCCGGGACATGTAATCATGAAACAGATATTGTGATGAGACTAGATCTGGGATTTTGATTATTGTAATAAATCCTTAATGATGTCTTTTCTGGTTTTAAAAGGGACTGCATTACAGTTAGGTCATGAATTTATAAAGTTAATTAAGACCATACCACTGGAACAACTCATTAACCAGAAAAGGCTTTATCTTTATCATGCTTTGTCATTCTTAATTCTGACTGGAGGCCTGGTCACTGTCAGATGGAGTAGAAAGTAGTGCAAGGTTCCCTAGTTGTTTCCCTGTGTGCACTCCTTTTGGGTGGCCACGATGCCTTTTGTTACACTCATGAAATGTATTGCAGTTCTGTGTAATTTTGAAATAATGAAATATTGAAAATAAGTACTTGTTTCTGCATATTTTTGCAACCTTGGCTATGTTCCAAATCACACACTTTTTTTGTACTTTTAGTACTTTTAACTGCCCTTACAAAGTACGTACTGTTGCATGTAATATTCATAAAATTGGGACATTCTACTTCGTCATAACATTGGGCCCTTTTGACCCTCTTGCTCATATATCCGCTACGCAGAGAATTGTGGGTCAGAATAGCCAGAAAAGCATGCTGGCTTGCGTACTGCAAAATGCGACTGAATGCAGTAGGACATCCTGGTATTTTTGGCATACTGCATTTGACATGCTATTTATTGGTACATACTAAATTTGTTTCTGGCATATTAAATAGTGTGGTAGTATGGGTATTGGAACACACAGATTGTTTTCTGGTCATTTTCATTATTGCATCATGGGTATAAGAGACAAACTGAGGCCTTACTGTCGTATTGAAGTGACAATGCTGATGATGCAACATCTCTATATGGCACATGCACGTCATGGTACGTTGCCCCTTCGCATTCGTCATATCAAGGGTTTACTCTCTAATAATGGCAACAAATCAACCTATTTGAAGTCTTGATCCAATGTGGATCCGTTAGGGGGCAGTCAAGACATGCCTGACATACCATTTTACATGATGCACATGCTTTCTTTCTTTTTTTTTAAACACACTTTACTACATTATGATGAGTAAAATGGTCGTATTGTCGCTGAAATAGGCTTGAAGTAGTAGTCACTTAATCCTTACATTTAAAATGTATGTGGTTTAATATTTAAGTTTAATATTTTGCATTAGATCATAAAATAACTCAAAGAGCGTCACCCCAACATGAGCAACAATAGCTTTGAATTCAGTGCGGTTCCTAGAAAACTTTGCCATGAACCAGTTTTCTTTGCCAACTTTAATGATTGATGTGCAGAAGAAGATAAGAAGCATTATATATGATGGCCCCTTACCTGACCTCTGTACGGAATGACACGGCGTCGCTCTTCCCTCTACGAGATATCTCGGAGAACAAGCCTTCACAGATCCGTGGGATTAAACCTTTATCTTCCTGGCATATGGAAAAGGAGAAAATGTCACATTTAGAGAGCTCTCATTACAAAATGATAGTGTTACTTTTAAATGACAATTTAATTTTGCTCCTATTGTGTTTTGGGCGTCTATGCGATGCCGTGACCACAACTCAGCACATGCAAAGGACTGCTGAACAACACAAACAGCAGCTCATCTGATATGGAATTACTGAAGCATGAAAGCAATTCCACTCTGAGCTGCATGCCCCTCTTGTTTTAATTACAAAGTAACAGATAGTAAGCATTAAGAGCCATATATAATTATCTGGGATGTTGACAGCAGCTTTGCTGATGACCTTGCTACAAGTCTCCTGGTAGACAAGCAGAAAGCTCGCTGGTAATGTGAAATTTTCCACTGCGGTGTAAGGTGAGGAGAGGAAAGCTGTGGGTTGCTGCCCTCATCACATTTTCTGATTAGTGGGGGGGGGGGGAACATGGAGATAAATGGGGGAGACGTCTGATGAGGCTGCATCATTCAGTTTCTAATGTGTTGCTATGTGCACACTGGGTTAGCACTGCTGGGGTATTCTGCAATCAATGTAAGCTCAACAGTGTTGTGACATCCTGGGTGTCCCTGAAGATTGAGGGCCTATTTACAGGGCACCTTTGGGATGCAAGGTGGCCCTACGAATGTTTATAAGATAGCTCTCAAGATAAATTAAAAATGGCACTTTAAGATAAGATAAGATAAGATGAACCTTTATTAATCCCTGGAGGGAAATTCAGGTGTCAAAGAAGCAACATCAGCAAACAGAGTGAAACACAGGAGAAGTAAAGGTATACAAAAATCATAAAAACAATAATAGAGATATAAAAGATACAGAGTGAATGGGTGAACAAAGAGTGTACAGTCCGTCAATAAATAAATGTAGTATGTACAATAAATAAATGTCATATGTACATATGTGCAGTCTATAAAGTGGTATATAGGATGTATAGTGTAAAGTAAGTGCGTCAGTGGTTTGAGTCCAAGATGGTTGCAGATAGTGCATGTTTAAAGGCATGTTTAAAGGCAGATAGTGCATGTTTAAAGTTCTTAAAGTCCTCATAGTCCCCATATGGGGGTCAGCCTTGGTTATGGAGCCTGATGGCTACCAGCATGAAGGACTGACCCAGGCGCTTTGTGTTGTGCGGAGGGGTGAAGAGTGCTGAGAAAGCTGAGAGAAGGCCTTACTGTGTGACCCATCATGGTGTAGGATTTTCCTGAGCCGGTTTGGCCATAGGCAAACACACAGGCGTTGAAACCCTCAAATGCAGCTTTCAGGACATCAGACCCCAAGTCATGGAAAATCTGAAGCAGTAGAGAAAAGGTTAGTTAAAGCATCAGGTCATTGTCCTGCAAAAAGAATTTACAAAATGTTGAAACAGAAAAATACAGATACCTTCTCTTGGGATATAAATGTGGGACTTAATCTGTCAGTTGAATCATATGCAAAGTCATAAGAAAAGGTCTTCCTTTCATCCTTCAGCTCGTCCCCTCGAACAGGTGAACTCTACAATGTCAAACGTGCAGCCCAACTCTTAATAAAAACGCGATTAACTGCTGTATAAGTGTAGTTTTTATTCTGTGATAAAGTACCTTTTGAATAGATGTAGAGTTCCCCCTCATGCGAATTATCACTTTCGATGAAAAATGCTTTTCTCTGTGTAAGAAAAGTGGACGTGAGTGGCATCAAAAGTTCATTCTAAAGGGGAAATAAAAGCAGTCGTTTGACTTACCTTTTGTTCAACGGACGGGCTCGGACCGCTACTCGCAGTGAATCCATTATTAATCAAAGTCAGCTCAAGTCAGCCCGTTTTCTGCTGCTTTGAAAGAGAAGTCTGCCTTTCCTCGTGAAACATCAATGCAGCGTTATCACACCTAATTATCACACCTGAGGCCTGTGCTCACCTTCTCCATGCGATACACAAAGTAGCCACTAGAGCAGGAGTCAGCAACCCGAGGCTCTTCAGCTCCTCTCCAGTGGCTCCCTGTGGATTTATAAACATGGAAATGAATAACTGTTTTTTGTTTACATTTTCATTTTTATTTATCATTGTTGTAGGTCTATGGTACGACGGAACGACAGAGTATTAGGGCCACATCGAGAAAAAAAAAAAATCTGAGATTTCGAGAATAAAGTCATAATATTACAAGAATAAAGTCATAACATTACGAGAATAAAGCCATAATATTACGAGAATAAAGTCATAATATTATAAAGTAGTAATTTTACATGCTATTTTATTTTTTTCTCGTAAGGTTATGACTTTATTCTCGTAATATTATTACTTTATTCTTGTAATATTATGACTTTATTCTTGTAATATTATGACTTTATTCTCATTATATTACAACTTTTTTCTAGTAATATTATGACTTTATTCTTGTAATATTATGACTTTATTCTTGTAATATTACTTTTTACTCGTAAAGTTATGACTTCATTCTCATAATATTACAACTTCTTTATCGTAATATTATGACTTTATTCTGTAAATCTCAGATGTTTTTTCCCTCAATGTGGCCCTAATACTCCGTATTACATTGTCTCTTTGGCCCTCACTGCATTAGACTTACATACTAAGTCATAACTTTACGAGAAAAAAAGTCGTAATATTTCGAGAATAAATTCATTACTTTACGAGAAAAAAATAAAATAACACGTAAAATTACTACTTTATATTATTATGACTTTATTATCATAATATTACGACTTTTGTTCGTAAACCTATGATTTTACTCTCGTTATAATCTGACTTCATTCTCGTAATCTCAGATTTATTTATTTTTTCCTCAATGTGGCCCTAATACATTTCCATGGTAACAGCGAGCTCCACCAAGCAGTGACGTCGGTGTTACGCGTAGGATTGTGGGTAGTGTAGTACTTCTACATGACATCGCGAATAAACATGTTTTTTTCTTAAAACAAGGTTGATATCATACGGGACTTGGCTTCTAACAGGAACATAAACCATCGTTTCACAACCTCGTAGAGTGTGGTAAGTCTACCTTTGATGGTTATGATGATATTACGGCTAATAATCGATTCAGAATAAGAATGAGATGTTCACTTCCGGGACCTCAATATGCTGCATTTGTGTACTCACCACAACACCAAAACAATGCTGTTGTGTGGTGTCATATCCTGATTTTTGGCCGTCAAACGATGACTTAAATCATCAGAAAAGTTGCAAGTAAGCTTTTGTTCCACGTTACATTTTCGACACATACCTTTAGTGTTAGGTCTGTTGAGCTGTTACAAAATTACACTATTAAAGCGCTTAATTCTAACGTTTTTTTAGTGAATGACTTTCAAAATTCAGTAAGTTGTAAAAAAAAAAAAAAAAACATGAATCACATACAACACTCAGGCCCGCAATAATAAACGCATTTTATGTATTTATTAGCACGTAATAGCCGGACGAAAACGAAGGAAAACAAAAAGGACGCTTGTTTTTCGGATCTTTCCATTGTACCGTGAACGCAGCATTGCTGTCGATCGATATACATTAGTGATGGGAATTCCGGCTGTTTTTAGTGAGCCAGATCATTTGGTTCAGCTCACCAAGAAGAGCCGGCTCTTTCGGCTCCCAAACAGCTCTTCATTTTACCACTTCTGCCTTTTTATAATTCAGCCAAATTTAGCGCTGTTTTGACCTATGATTAGTACACTCACCGGCCACTTTATTAGGTACACCTTGCTAGTACTGGATGGTCTTCTGCTGCTGTAGCCCATCTGCTTCAAGGTTCGACGTGTTGTGCGTTCAGAGATGGTTTTCTGCATACCTTGGTTGTAACGAGTGGTTATTTGAGTTACTGTTGCCTTTCTATCATCTCGAACCACTCTGCCCATTCTCCTCTGACCTCTGATATCAACAAGGCATTTCCGTCCACACAACTGCCGCTCACTGGATAGTTTCTCTTTTTCGGACCATTCTCTGTAAACCCTAGAGATGGTTGTGCGTGAAAATCCCAGTAGATCAGCAGTTTTTGAAATACTCAGACCAGCCCGTCTGGCACCAACAACCATGCCACGTTCAAAGTCACTTAAATCCCCTTTCTTCCCCATTCTGATGCTCGGTTTGAACTTCAGCAAGTCGTTTTCACCACGTCTAGATGTCTAAATGCATTGAGTTGCTGCCATGTGATTGGCTGATTAGCTATTTGTGTTAACAAGCAATTGAACAGGTGTGCCTAATAAAGTGGCCGGTGAGTGTATGTGTGCACATATATCACTTAAATTATTCAATATAATTATACTAAACCTTATAATTTCCATAATAGCATCATTTTACATGCTGCTTCGTTTCCGACTGTCACTCATCTCGTCTGCTATTCGTGCACCACACTCCTCTCTCTCATTCTCTCCTCCTCTCCCTCCTGCTCTGTACCTGTAGACCGTCAGCACCCCGGCCCTCCCGGCTTGATGGTATGATCCTTGTCTGTTCATCACCTGATTGGTCGCACGGACGTCATTAACACAACATTCAGTCACAGTCAGTGCATGGAGTGCCC
>CAKALU010065370.1:53738-67159 GCA_916700995.1 Hozukius guyotensis
TATATATATATATATATATAATGTTAGGGCTGACCTGAATGCTTCGACTGTTGACCCATGATATTCGAGCTCCAAATCACTATTCGAATGCTTTGTTTTTTCAAATATTTGTATTACATTTTTTACATAAAAGTATGTAATAATAATGTATAAATCCCCAAATAGCCCACGAAATAAGGAATAATCCCACAACATCATTCATTATTCATATTCAACATTAATTATTATTAGTTATTCTGAGACGGATATCGCTGTTTGGCACTGTCCCGGGCACTGAAACGGGGGAGATGGAGAAAGACAGACAGACAGAAGGACGTGTCAGCTTGCCGCGCCACGTTGCCCCCCCGAAGCTTAGAGAATACCTTTGAATATTTCTCACCAAAGCTTTGAAGCCCACAAAATGGTATTCGGGACAGCCCTAATATATGTATATATAGATATATATGTGTATATATGAAAAATAACACTTTTTTTGGCTGCAGGTAATTTATAATCATTTAACAGTAGTTGTATGTCCTTCTTGAAACTTCAAAGAGCTGCACCAGACAATGTGTGTGTTGGTGTGAACTTCATTAGTATTTGACGGACATAATAATAAACTGATAATGACAAGTGTTATTATTTTATATGTGTTCATTTAAACTTGGCTGGAATGTAATGGCTGCAAGTTTTGCCTTGATTTTGTATTGTCCTGAATGATATCTTATTGCTACAGAGCTTTATCTTTAAGGTTTACCCACTTCTCCTCTCAGGTGGTTGCTGGCATAAAGTACCTCATAACTCTGAGAATGGCGAAGTCCACCTGCAGAAAGGACCGTGCAAATGACGAGTGTGCCATCCACACAGACCCAAAAAAGGCTCAGGTAATGACTTTATTAAGAGGCTACAACCTCAGCTTCTGGAAGAAAAAAAATCCCCACATTGTTTTGCCATTGGGAGTTATTAGACACACACTGTTTACATGTCATACAGGAGACATGTACTTCTCTTCAACAGTAGACCGAAAATAGATTGTGAAACTTCCCCTTTTTGAACCATCGAGCTTTGTTTGTTGCTGTTGCCACACACAGAAGTTGGAATTAGACAGAGTAGCGTGAAGCGAGGGAGCTGGCTGGTCATTTTTAACCAGATGAATTCAACATTAGCCTATTGATAATTATAGTCCATTGAAAGAGGAACATTTTTGATGAAATCTGCTCCTGCAATAATCAACAAATGTTTATAATTGACTATGATAATCTCATGTTCTATGCTATTTTGTTTATGATATATATATATAATGTGTGTAACCTTTTCTTCCTCAGCCTTACGAGTGCGAATTTACAGTGTGGAGCCGCGTATGGTTGAAGGAAATCAAGGTGACGAACGAGAGATGCAATTAAGAGAACTACGCGGGAAATCTTCAGTGTTGGCATCGTTTGCAGAATAACCTTCATACAGACTAACATGTATTTTCCTGTAGATGAACCACAAAAGTATTAACATTTCCATTTTCTGCCTATGCTACTTCACTTTATCCTAGATTGAATAACCTTTGAAAGTCACAGTGTTTCCAAGTAACCTATACAGTATAGCAATATAGAGGTATATTACTTTTAGAGGAGCAACTTTGTAATCACTAAACCAAGCAAGTGGACTGAACTGTTGATTATGCTACTAAAAAGCACACGCTGTTTTCAAACTAAATGCAAATTAAAGTAGCATGTGAACTAAACTGAATGTGTCCTTGTTGTAAATGTATTTAGGTGTTGAGCTTTTTCTATCCAGACCACAGTTAAATATTGTATTATTTTTGGGAAGAGTGCAAAACAGTGTGTTATGTGTGTTTTCATGCTATTTCTATCCGTCATCTGACATTATCCAACAAGGGTATGAATGCTGTGAAAGGTAATTTAGGACGGAGAAACTTCAACTTCAGAAGTAATAGCGGAATTACCACAGATCTTTTTTTTTTTTTTTTTTTAAACATGTATTTCTCTTTTTTGATACTTTTAATGTGAGTGTCCCCTTCTGGGGATCAATCTTTTTTTTTTTCTTTACAAAATCCCATGTAATCACATATAAAACAGAGCACATATGAGCTGGCATCTGTAACAAAATAATATAGGCTGCATTCAAAAGTAGCAAGGAGAAAACAAAATAATTAGGCCTGTCAAAGTTAACGCGATAATAACGCGTTAACGCAAATTAATTTTAACGCCACTAATTTCGCACGCAAAGCAATAACGCAATCGATCTTTCGGACATTGTTGCAGGCCCAGTTTTAAAGCCAGAGTGAAGATACTGATATCATATGAAACTAGAAAACCTAAAGAATCCATTGGTACCAACCACCATACAGCTTGTCATGAAGGACGTTAAATAACACTCCAGACTTGCGCTAAATTTTGGCGAGGAAAAGCTGTCATGGCCATTTTCAAAGGGGTGCCTTGACCTCTGACCTCAAAGTATGTGAATGAAAATGGGTTCTATGGGTACCCACAAGTCTCCCCTTTACAGACATGCCCACTTTATAATAATCACATGCAGTTTGGGGCAAGTTATAGTCCAGTCAGCACACTGACTGGCTTGTGTTTGCATGTTATGATTTGAGCATATTTTTTATGCTAAATGCAGTACCTAGGTTTAGGTTTGTGTTGTTAATTGATTTCCAATAATAATAATACATACATTTGCATAAAGCAGCATATTTGCCCACTCCCATGTTGATAAGAGTATTAAATTCTTGACAAATCTGCCTTTAAGGTACATTTTGAACAGATAAAAAATGTGCGTTTAATCATGAACAATCATGCGTTTAATCGCAATTAAATATTTTAATTGATTTACAGCCCTAAAAAAATCCCTATTTTGATAATTAATAGGGGATGTATCTACTGTCACAGCATTAGGCCTACATAATCAACAATAAAGCTTTTTTGTAATTAAAATGTATTTTGGACATTAAATAATTGCACAAACAATTTGAGATCTAAGAAATATAAGAGCTTTATTTTCAGACAGAAAGTAGCGAAGTATTTTTCTGTTTTGAGTTGAACCGCTCAGCTGCTATGAGACACTTTGTAACACTGCCTGCGATTGGTGACCGCCTGTCAATGATTTATGAAGGCTGAGACTATTTTTATTGGAACAGAGCAGTTTAAACCAGCAGGCAGGATAAACTGCACCATTAAAGAAGCTTCACTCCTCAAACATGAAGGTCCTGAACTCAGAAGAACTACAGATTGCTGAAGGAGTTCTGCTTAAACACTTACCCAAGAGTTTTGAGGTAGACAAGCTGCAAGCTATTTAAAATACATTCCTCAATATGTCAGCTCATAAGCCTAAATGGTCTTGTAAACTCTAAACTTTTCGTATTTTTAGGTATACGGTTTCCTATATGGGATTAACAGGAAGAAACCAACCACACTGGAGGTCATCGTTGATACATGGCCTGACTTTAAGGTCATCATTTGCAGACCTGACCCCAAGGTGAGTTCACATCCCATAGGAGAATTGGACACGTTGTAACCTAAACATCATGCTTTTTGTCCACATGATTGCTAAATATACTGTCTACTTCACAGAACAAGCACGCCCTGGAGTTCATGAAAAGGGTGACTTACTACAGCACGGATGAGGAGATTTTAAGGAAAATACTGACAGAGGAGAATGCAATTGACTGGAGCACTTATTTTGTTATTGGAGGTGAGTTTAAATTTCTGCAGACACTGCTGCATCTAACAGTGGTGTAGCCTAGTGTAAATAGGCTATAACAATACAGCTATATAATACAGCTATATAATACAGCTACTTGAACTCCACCTCGACCAACTTACAGTAATATAATAGTTAACATTAATGCATCACTGATAATAATCTTCATAACAGCCTAAAATATAAAAGTTTGATACTCACAGGACCATTTTTCTGCATGAGTACTTTTACTTTTGATACTTAGATACTAAGTACATTTAGCTAATAGTTGCATACTTTTTTTTAAAGGAATAGTGTGTAACATTTAGGGGGATCTATTTGCAGAAATGGAATATAATATTGATAACTGTGTTTTCATTAGTGTATAATCACCTGAAACGAAGAATCGTTGTGTTTAGTTAGCTTAGAATGAGCCCTTCATATTAGGGCTGTGTATTGGCAAGAATCTGGCGTTACGATGAGTATCACGATACAGGGGTTAGCCCTTGTGATACTGTAAGTAAGGCGATATATTGCGGAATTTTTTTTTATCTAGCTTTAGGAAAGAACACGTGCAAAACTGCGTTATCTCCAGCTGCCATCTGACTTCCGTTGCTGCTCCTAAAGTAGTGTTATTATGGTAAGTATTGCCTCTGAATGAGGCGAACGTCATTACCACGGTTATGCACTCTGCGAGTCACGTTATTGAAGTCTTAGAAAGGGAGGAGTGAGCGGAGGGGTACTCAGTTGGTTGCAATCTGCAACCACACCACTAGATGCCGCCAAATCCTACACACTGTTCCTTTAACATTTTCAATGCAGGACTTTAACATGTAATACAGTATTTTTGCAGTGTGGGCTTTGCTATTTTTACCGAGTAAAGGAGGTGAATACTTCCTCCACTACTGGTCTTTAAAGAAAAATAACAAAATGGTATTAACATGTGAATCATTTTTTTCCTACAGGATGTGACATTTCCCATGTCCCCATGCTCAAAGAAGTGTCTGCTGACAGAGAAGTCAACAACCGATGCTATGTCACGATGCATCTCCTGTATTTGCCAGACAGCAGCCATCTGCTCCCACCAGCAGTTGACAGGTATAGCCAGATCATTAAAATGTGCTTTATAAGGACATGTGTACATAACTTTGCTTTAAAGTGAAACGTGTAATAGTATTGTTTCTCCACTATGTGTTTCCCTACACAGTGAGCTTGAATCGAGGATTTCCACTCTAAACCTTTCCCACGTTGACTTGGTGAATAAAACCTGGAAGTTCGGAGGGAACAAGCAGGGTTACATTAAAAACCTCATCAGCAACTTCCCATCCTACTGCATCACTGACGACCAGGGCCAGCCGGTGTCCTGGGTTCTGGTGTATGAGTACTGTGCTTTGGGCATATTGTACACTCTGCCAGAACACAGAAGGAGAGGCTACGCCAAAGTCCTGGTCAGCACCTTGGCCAAGAGGCTCCACGCTGAGGGCTACCCAGTGTACTGCTTCATAGAGGAGGAGAATGAGGTCTCCTACAGGCTATTTAAAAACCTGGGCTTCATTGAGGATCCCTCATACAAGGTGGAATTGGAGTTCAACTTTTGATTTTCTAACCACTGTGATGAATGTATAGCTGATTTATTACCTCCGCCAAGGCTGAAGGCTTAGGAAGGAGGTTATGTTTTCACCGGCGTTGGTTTGTTTGTTGGTTTGTTGGTTTGTCCGTTTGGATGATTACTCCAAAAGGAGGGTTGGGGGGTGGCACAATGAACAATCCATTCGATTTTTGGAACACCGACGGTTTAGGTGAGTTTTACTTTGTTTCTGTCCAATATGAATGAAGTGTTTTACGCTGCTCCGCTACGTACAGCTGATCTCAACATAAACAAAAATACACGTGGATGATGGCGCAAGCTGTACGGAGAGGGGGGGCAATCGTACCCGGGCAGCTTGGCGGAGGTCTGCGCTCTCCGAGTGCCGTTATAGTTATAAATTGCAACGTTTTAGTGAATGAAATTGTGATTAAAATGTAAATTGTATAGGCTCTCCAAAGCATTGCATCAAAACCTGAACTGTTATAATGGTGGATTCATTCCTTGTTTTCTGTCGGCTCTGAACAATTATCAAATGATGTACATGAACACATACAGTATCACAGTACAGTACCAATGTAATAATCAGTAACAATGGCTCCCCAAAATAAAGATATGTTGTCATGCATACTTTGCTTTATTCATGTTTTAAATCTATTTTCTCCTTTTCACATTACTGTCAAATCTTCAGCAGGTTCCCAGTGTCCTTTTAGTCCAGGTTCAAGGACTGCAATTTTTAATGTATTTTTATCTGTTTCCATAACTATAAAAAGGCTGAAACAGTCTTTAGGGTCCAGCTTTGACTAGTTTAGGTATAGTACATTGTTTTTAGACATGGATTTATAGGCTATGATGATCTCAAGAAACAATTTGATATTGCCCTTTTTATATTATGACAAAAAAAACTTTCACAAATCTGAAACTAGGTTTATGACGAGTATTTACCTGTTTGACAAGTATTAGCCTCTAATACACTGGACGACAGTGGTGGAAAGTACATTTACTCAAGCAGTTAGCTCAAGTACAGTCTTGAGGTACTAGTTATTTGAGTATTTCCATTTTATGATACGGATTTTATTTTCATAATTAATAGGGGATGTTTCTACTGCCATAGCATTAGGCCTACATAATCAATAATAAAGCTTTTTTTTTTAATTAAAATGTATTTTGGTCATTAAAGATAGGGTCGACGATGTTGGAAAGCTAGCATAATTTTAAAGTAGCATCACCTCAGGAGCTCCGTCTAAACCCACCCCCTCCCCTCGGGACTCCTTCCAATGCAACGACCCCCGACACACATGCACGAGCACCGGACAATTGGGACTACTTCACAGACACAGAGCGGAGAGAGGACCTCAACTCAACAACGCTACCTCATGACAAGTAACCGCGGCAGTGCTATTTTTGGCTGAGTTTTCTCTTCCATTCTCCAGTAATCTTGCGGCGGCGACGCGCTTTGAGTTCAGGCTGGTGCACACCAAGGGTAGAGTACGAGCAGGGAGGCAGACAGGCATCTGATTGGTTCTTTCCAAGCGGACTGCAGGGCAGTGATTGGTAGACGTTTTTACAGGATTACAGCAGCTACAGATGACGGCTCTTTTCCGGTCCTTTTTCAGTGCTCATAAGTAATGGATCGCTGTAGGGGTGTAAAGACTATTTCAACCAATATAACAAATAGTGTAGACTGGATAACATCGTCAACCCTGCCTAATGCAGTATCCCTCTCATCCCTCTCATCCCCCCTCGGCACAACACAAAGCGCCTGGGTCAGTCCTTCTTGCTGGTAGCATCAGGCTTCAAAACCAAGGCTGACCCCACATGTAAACTGCACTATCTGGACTATCTGGACTATCTGCATCTACCTGCACTACATGCAACCACCTCTCCTAACCACTAGTGCACTTTAAACTTTAAACTTTAAACTTACTTTACACTACATCCCATAAACCATTTTATAGACTGCTATATTACATCTATTTATTGTACACTACATTTTTTATTGACGGACGGTACACGCTATGTCCATTCACTATGTTCATTCACTATGTTCATTTACTATGTATATTCTGTATTTCTATTTATTGTTTTATAATCTTTTTGTACACCTGTACCTCTTTATCTGCGCTTTGCTGCTTTTGACACCTGAATTTCCCACCGTTTTTTAAGTTTAGTTCATCCCTTTTTGACCCTGATAAAGAAAAACACCTTGTATTTCAATATTAATTTTTGTATTTTCAAACGAAAATCAAATAACCACTTATTTTTTGTTTTTTAATATCCATTTGTGAAAGGAAAATCAAATGACCAAAAGATACACTGACCCTA
Organism: Hozukius guyotensis; assembly: GCA_916700995.1. Taxonomy (NCBI): domain Eukaryota; kingdom Metazoa; phylum Chordata; class Actinopteri; order Perciformes; family Sebastidae; genus Hozukius; species Hozukius guyotensis. The sequence goes on from CAKALU010065370.1 coordinate 61,324, forward strand.
ATACTTGTCAAACAGGTAAACACTCGTCATAAACCCAGTTTCAGATTTGTGAAACTTTTTTTTGTCATAATAGAAAAAGGGCAATATCAAATTGTTTCTCGAGACCATCACAGCCTATAAATCCATGTCTAAAAACAATGTACTATACCTAAACTAGTCAAAGCTGGACCCTAAAGACTGTTTTAGCCTTTTTATAGTTATGGAAACAGATACAAATACATTAAAAATTGCAGTCCTTGAACCTGGACTAAAAGGACACTGGGAACCTGCTGAAGATTTGACAGTAATGTGAAAAGGAGAAAATAGATTTAAAACATGAATAAAACAAGGTATGCATGAAATATCTTTATTTTGGGGAGCCATTGTTACTGATTATTACATTGGTACTGTACTGTGATACTGTATGTGTTCATGTACATCATTTGATAATTGTTCGGTGCCGACAGAAAACAAGGAATGAATCCACCATTATAACAGTTCAGGTTTTGATGCAATGCTTTGGAGAGCCTATACAATTTACATTTTAATCACAATTACATTCACTTGCAATTTATGTTTACCTGATAATAAGTCAGCTATACATTCAATCACAGTGGTTAGAAAATCAAACGTTGAATTCCCACCATTGCGCCCTGTATGAGGGATCCTCAATGAAGCCAAGGTTTTTAAATAGCCTGTAGGAGACCTCGTTCTCCTACTCTATGAAGCAATACACTGGGTAGCCCTCAGCGTGGAGCCTCTTTGCCAAGGTGCTGACCAGGACTTTGGCGTAGCCTCTCCCTCTGTGCTCTGGCAGAGTGTACATTAAGCCCATAGCACAGTAATCATACACCAGAACCCAGGACACCGGCTGGCCCTGGTCGTCAGTGATGCAGCAGGATGGGAAGTTGCTGATGAGGTTATTAATGATCATGAAACCCTGCTTGTTCCTTCCGAACTTCCAGGTTTTATTCACCAAGTCAACGTGGGAAAGGTTAAGAGTGGAAATCCTCGATTCAAGCTCACTGTGTAGAGAAACACAGAGTGGAGAAACAATACTATTAAAAGTTATGTACACATGTCCTTATGAAGCACATTTTAATGATCTGGCTATACCTGTCAACTGCTGGTGGGAGCAGATGGCTGCTGTCTGGCAAATACAGGAGATTCGTCGAGACATAGCATCGGTTGTTGACTTCTCTGTCAGCAGACACTTCTTTGAGCATGGGGACATGGGAAATGTCACATCCTGTAGGACAAAAATGATTCACATGTTAATACCATTCTGTTATTTTTCTTTGCAAGGGGTTACAAACCAGTAGTGGAGGAAGTATTCACCTCCTTTACTCGGTAAAAATAGCAAAGCCCACACTGCAAAAATACTCTATGGCTTGGCAGTAATGTTAGCTGACCAGACGGAGGTCTCTCCATGAATCAATGCTGATCTTAGTGTTGGCTTTTCCTGCTTCAGCCTCCCGACCGCGGCCGGAGGGAACAGGGGAGACACCGGCACCCGGTCGTAGACGATAACGTTTCTCGCTGCGGAGCCCCGTCACTTCACAAGACACAGAAAACCTCTGTTGGTCTGGAGGAGCTGAAGCATTTATTTCTGCACAAACGTCCACTGTACATTCACTAGATATTCTCAGAGCTACGAAGTCTTCTGCAGTGTGTAGTGTGCGCGCATGCACGTCTAGAGGTGGAGCGAGCTGTGTGAAGGCAAGCAGGCAGAGGAGCAGAGGAGCAGAGACTCCGGCAATGGAGACCAAAGCTACGGTCTCCCCCGCGTCCTCCGACCGCGGCCAACACTGTTTAACCGACGGGCTTCACTAGATATAACTTTGCGGTTTTGGTGCTTCCATGTAGTTTGTGTTGGAGTCTCGTCTCAACAGCGTAGCCACACGCGAGCGCGTACGCAAGCTTTATACGTGTAAGAAGTTACAAACAGTCCCTTTAAGTTCAATTTTAGGTAATTATACTTAACTGATTTACATTTCATGCCACTTTATACTTCAACTCCACTACAATTCAGAGGTAAATATTGTACCTTTTATTTCACAACATTTAGATTAATTGACAGCTGTAGGCTTATAGTTTATAAATGCCATTTTACTCAGGAAACATACAGTATGACAAGCTTATAAAATATGCATTATTATGAAGCTTCCTAACAGTATATGATACAACTACTTGAACTCCACCTCGACCAATTCAGAGTGAAATGAAAGTTAAACATTAAGTGAATGTACTTACTAGTAGCCTATTTACACTAGGCTATACCACTGTTAGATGCAGCAGTGTCTGCAGAGATCTAAACTCACCTCCAATAAGAAAATAAATGCTCCAGTCAATTGCATTCTCCTCTGTCAGTATTTTCTTTAAAATCTCTTCATCCGTGCTGTAGTAAGACACCTTTTTCATGAAGTCCACGGCGCGCTTGTTCTGTGAAGTAAAATGTATTAATCATGTGGACAAAAAGGACAATGTTTAGGTTACGTGTCCAATTCTCCTATGGGATGTGATCTCACCTTGGGGTCAGGTTTGCAAATGATAACCTTAAAGTCAGGCCATGTATCAACGAATACCTCCTTTGTGCTTGGTTTCTTCCTGTTAATCCCATATAGGAAACCGTATACCTAAAAACAGGAAATGTTTAGACTATATTTAGGCCTATGAGCTGACATATGGAGGAATGCATTTTAAACAGCTTGCAGCTTGTCTACCTTAAAACTCTTGGGTAAGTGTTTAAACAGAACTCCTTCTGCAATCTGTAGTTCTTCTGAGTTCAGGACCTTCATGTTTGAGGAGTGAAGCTTCTTTAAATGTCACAGAAATACTTTAATTATTGCCGGTAATGAACTGAATCGACATCGAATCATTAACAACTTTTGTATGTACAGTATTTTATTTTTCAGCGCACTTTAAAGCTACCTGCAAATCCAACCAAGGAGTACTTCCTGTTCGGATTTCAAAGTAAAAGGTTGGCATGTATGGTTTCAGATCCATTATTTATGATTAAAGGCAACAGTAGTTTAATATTTGGACTTCTTAAACTACTTGCACAATTAATATGAACTACTTTTACTGTGTACTTTTTCAGTAATCCAATGTCAAAGTCCCCTCTAGAGAACAAGAATAAGACTTTTTGTCTAACTTTGATGTGGGATAAAAATAAATTCTTCCATAAGTAGTTTATGAATCCGATATATTTTAACATAGTACTTCTTATACTACTTGCACAATTAATATGAAGTACTTTTACTGTGTACTTTTTCAGTAATCCAATGTCAAAGTCCCTTCCACAGACCAATGATATGCATTTTTGTCTCACTTTGATGTGGGATAAAAATAAATTCTTCCATAAGTAGTTTATTAATCTAATATTTTTGGACTAAGTACTTCGTAGACTACTAGCACCAGCACCATGATGTACTTTTACTATGTACTTTTTCAGTAATCCAATGTCAAAGTCCCCTTTAGAGAACAAGAATAAGACTTTTTGTCTAACTTTGAAGTCGGATAAAACACATATATTCCATAAGTAGTTTATGAGTCTGGTATATTTAAACATAGTACTTCTTATATTACTTGCACATTAATATGAAGTACTTTTACTGTGTACTTTTTCAGTAATCCAATGTCAAAGTCCCCTCTAGAGAACAAGAATAAGACTTTTTGTCTAACTTTGAAGTCGGATAAAACACATTTCTTCCATAAGTAGTTTATGAGTCTGATATATTTTAACGTAGTACTTCTTATCTACTTGCACAATTAATATGAAGTACTTTTACTCTTTACTTTTTGAGTAACCTAATGTCAAAGTCCCTTGCAAAGACCAAAAATAAGCCTTTCTGTATTTGAAGTGGGATAAAAATTAATTTTTCCATAAGTAGTTTATGATTCTTATATTTTTGGACTTACTATTTCTTAGATTACTAGCACAAGCACTATGGAGTACTTTTACTGCGTACTTTTTGAAAAAAGTCTTATTCTTGTTCTCTAGAGGGGACTTTGACATTGGATTACTGAAACAGTACACAGTAAAAGTACTTCATATTAATTGTGCAAGTAGTATAAGAAGTACTATGTTAAAATATATCAGACTCATAAACTACTTATGGAAGAAATGTGTTTTATCCGACTTCAAAGTTAGACAAAAAGTCTTATTCTTGTTCTCTAGAGGGGACTTTGACATTGGATTACTGAAAAAGTACACTGTAAAAGTACTTCATATTAATTGTGCAAGTAGTATAAGAAGTACTAAGTCCAAATATTAGACTACTGTTGCCTTTAATCACAAATAATGGATCTGAAACCATATATGCCACCCTTTACTTTGAAATCCGGACAGGAAGTACTCCTTTGTTGGATTTGAGGTAACTTTAAAGTGGGCTGGAAAAATCATAGTGTACATAAGAAAGTTGTTTTTGATTCGATGTTGATTCAGTTCATTACCGGGAATAATTAAAGTATTTCTGTGACATTTAAAGAAGCTTCACTCCTCAAACATGAAGGTCCTGAACTCAGAAGAACTACAGATTGCTGAAGGAGTTCTGCTTAAACACTTACCCAAGAGTTTTAAGGTAGACAAGCTGCAAGCTGTTTAAAATACATTCCTCAATATGTTAGCTCATAGGCCTAAATATAGTCTAAACATTTCCTGTTTTTAGGTTTACGGTTTCCTATATGGGATTAACAGGAAGAAACCAACCACACTGGAGGTCATCGTTGATACATGGCCTGACTTTAAGGTCATCATTTGCAGACCTGACCCCAAGGTGAGTTCACATCCCATAGGAGAATTGGACACGTTGTAACCTAAACATCATGCTTTTTGTCCACATGATTGCTACATGTGTTCTTCACAGAACAAGCGCACCCTGGAGTTCATAAAAAAGGTGTCTTACTACAGCACGGATGAAGAGATTTTAAGGAAAATACTGACACAGGACAATGCAATTGACTGGAGCACTTATTTTCATTTTGGAGGTGAGTTTAGATCTCTGCAGACACTGCTGCGTCTAACAGTGGTGTAGCCTAGTGTAGATAGGCTGCTAATAAGTACATTTACTTAATGTTTAACTTTCATTTCACTCTGAATTGGTGGAGGTGGAGTTCAAGTAGTTGTATCATATACTGTTAGGAAGCTTCATAATAATGCATATTTTATAAGCTTGTCATACTGTATGTTTCCTGGGTAAAATCACATTTATAAACTATAAACCTACAGCTGTCAATTAATATAAATGTAGTGAAATAAAAGGTACAATATTTACCTCTGAATTGTAGTGGAGTTGAAGTATAAAGTGGCATGAAATGTAAATTAGTTAAAGGGACTATTTGTAACTTTCAGAATTGCTTGTTAACAGCGACACCTGTGGCCGTTATGTCAACGAAAGTCAGCGTCGGGCTCGCGCTTTTTCGCTCTAAACAGACATGAACGAGCATCGCTCAAAACAGTGAGGAGACACACGTCAGCTAAAACCACAATATCACTCTATATTTCACCTGCTTGGCAGTAATGTTAGCTGACCAGACGAAGGTCTCTCCATGAATCACTGCTGATCCTAGTGTTGGCTTTTCCTGCCTCACCCTGCGGGGCTGAAGCAGGAAGAGAAACGTTATCGTCTCCGACAGCGGCCGGAGGGAGACACCGGCACCCGGTCGGAGACGATAACGTTTCTCGCTGCGGAGCCCCGTCACTTCACAAGACACGGAAAACCTCTGTTGGTCTGGAGGAGCTGCAGCATTTATTTCTGCACAAACGTCCACTGTACATTCACTAGATATTCTCAGAGCTAAACTAACTCTTCTGCAGTGTGTAGTGTGCGCGCATGCACGTCTAGAGGTGGAGCGA
>CAKALU010065373.1:2132-31041 GCA_916700995.1 Hozukius guyotensis
CCCCCCTTCCCTCTACCCCCACCTCAGCTGAAAACCTGGATTGCCCCCAACCTCCACACCCCTCCTCCACGACTGCTGCAGAACAGGACTGTCCCCCTTCCATCACAGAGGCTGATGTTCGCCGGACCCTCCTGCGTATCAACCCACGCAAAGCGGCCGGCCCAGACGGCATTCCTGGACACGTCCTGAAGACCTGTGTATACCAGTTGGCGGGGGTTTTCACAACAATTTTCAACCTGTCGCTCTCTCTCCGGACTGTCCCCACCTGCTTCAAATCCACCACCATCATCCCCATCCCCAAACAACAGAAAGTGACCAGCTTAAATGACTGGTGCCCCATAGCCCTCACCCCCATAGCCAGCAAGTGTTTTGAGAAGCTGGTTAAATCCCTCATCTGCCCCATGCTTCCCCCCACACTCGACCCCCTGCAATTTGCATACCGCCCAAACAGAGGCACAGAGGACGCCATCGCCCACGTCCTACACAGCGCCCTCTCCCACCTGGAAGGAAGGGACACCTATGCGAGGATGCTGTTCGTGGATTAAAGCTCAGCGTTCAACACCATAGTGCCCTCCAGGCTCGTCACTAAGCTCAAGGATCTGGGCCTGAACACACCACTGTGTGACTGGATCCTGGACTTTCTGACGGAACGCCCCCAGGTGGTGAGAATTGACAACCTCACTTCCACTTCACTGACTCTCAGCACGGGAGCGCCACAGGGCTGTGTTCTCAGCCCCCTCCTGTACTCCCTCTACACCCACGACTGTGTGGCAACAAGAGCTTCAAACACCATCGTGAAGTTTGCGGACGACACAGCAGTTGTGGGGTTGATCTCCCATGGCGACGAGACAGCTTACAGGGAGGAGGTGACCACCCTGGAACAGTGGTGTCAGAACAACCACCTCTCCCTGAACGTCTCAAAGACCAAGGAGGTCATCGTGGATTACAGGAGGGGGGGTTGCACTCACCCCCCAGTCACCATCAACGGCACAGCGTTGGAGAGGGTGGACACCTTTAAATACCTGGGTGTCAACATCCATAAGGACTTGACATAGGCCACCCACACCACCGCTGTAGTCAGGAAGGCCCAACAGAGAATGTACGCTCTGAGGCGACTCAAGACTTTTAGACTGAAACCACAAATCCTCAGGGACTTCTACCGGAGGGTGGGGCACCATAGAGAGCCTCCTGACAGGCTGCTTCACCACCTGGTACGGCAGCTGCACCAACGTGGACCGTAAGGCGCTGGGAAGGGTGGTGCGCTCGGCCCAACACATCACCGGGTGCGAGCTGCCCGGCCTGCAGGAGCTGTACACCCAGCGGTGCCTCAGGAAGTCCCTGAGGGTCATTAAGGACAACACACACCCACAACAGCCTGTTCTCCCTCCTGCCCTCTGGTAGAAGATACAGGACCCCCCCAGGACTCTCACCAGCAGACTGAGGAACAGTTTTTCCCCCCAGGCCATCAGACTTTTAAATAGATAATTCATACGACACTTTCTTAAACAAAAAGTGATATAAACAAGTGCAATACCTCAATCATATATCTTATACCGTTTATACTGTATATGTTCTTAATATGCCTGTATATGTTCTTAATATGCCTTGTACAAAGTATTTCTTATATATGTACATTCATACTGCCTGATATGTATATGTTCTTAATATGCCTTGTACAAAGTATTTCCTTTTATAATTGTAATATAACTTATTATTTTTAATGGAGCTTCCCAGCAAAAAGCATTTCACACGATTGCACTTGTATAACCGGCGTGACAATAAACATCTTGAATCTTGAATCTTGAATCTTGAATGCATAAAGGTAAAAATAAATAAATAAAAAAAAAAAAATGGAATATAATATTCATAACTATGTTTTCATTAGTGTATAATCACCTGAAACTAAGAATCATTGTGGTTTTGTTAGCTTAGAATGAGCCCTTCATATCTACATAGGGAGCGGGTCCTCTTCACGGAGTCCGTCATGTTGCTCTGAACTGAAAAAACACTGTGAAAGGGTTAAAGTTGTAAGACGAAAACACAGACAACTCCCAGACCGGACAATGCCGTGGTAGTGACCTGTCAATCACCAGGTAGCCCCGCCCTAAAGCATCCCCTGCTTTATGGTCTATCTGACTCTAAATGGGACCATCATTTACTAAATGAACATCATGCTGTATTGAAGAAGACTTGAAACTAGCGATTGAGACCATAAACTCATGTTTACAATGTTTACTGAGGTAATAAATCAAGAGAGAAGTAGGATCATTTTCTAATAGACTTTCTCATAGACTGACTATACAATCAGACTTCTTTTTGCAACCAGAGGAGTCGCCCCCTGCTGGCTATTAGAAAGAGGAGGTTGCTTCCTGGTTATAATGGTAAGGATGGCCTCTGAGCGAGGTGAATGGCGTTACCACAGTCTTGGAAAGGAAAGAGTGGCAGAGGGGTACTCAATTGGTTGCAATCTGCAACCACCACTCGATGTCTCCAAATCCTGCACACTGTCCCTTTAAGTAAAGAAGTTAAATAAATTTAAATCAAATGGAGTTACAGGAAGCTATAGCTAGTCAATATTTTCATTTTGACAATGGCTCTCATGACTACTTGTATGTGACAATGGTTGCTCATAGTGACAAACTCACAGAATTAACAACTGAGTTTGCAGTTTTTTCTGTTCCACGGGGCTTTATACTTCTAGTATCTTTCAGATCACTGATTTCTTTTGCCTGCTTTACTGTGTTGGTTCAGCAACAGGAAGCTGACTAAAACCCCATTGCATGACAGACGGACAAAGTTAACAACTAGCTGGTGAACATTTAGCAGTTGAAGAGCAAGATATTTCCCAGGAGTCGGTGGAGACCAAAAACAGAGATATATTGAAAATTCACAGGGTGAATTTTGGACTTCTGTTTATCAGGTGGACTGAAACATGAATGAATGTATTTTTTTCGCTACTAATGAAATAGTGAAACATTTTAAAATCATATTCTCTTTATGTAATCCCTGCTGTTTTACTGTTGGCTGAAAAATGTACATCTTCAAAATTCTAATTTGGGGAAAAACAGTTTTACTTTTAGCTTATACAAGGCATTAATACCATGTTTCTGTTAAACCAAAAAGATTTCAAACATATTTTTAAATTCAAGCATACCAAAACTGGAGTTCCAACGTTTTCACATAGCAGCAGTGATATGTCTTTGGCGTTATTTCATATTCTAAAGGCTGTGCATTGAGTTAAACAATTACATCTGGATGAATCATACGCCAGAGTCCCCTCATTGTTTAAACATAAAGCGCCTCTCTATTGACTGGTTGTTAACTTTATCAGGATGTCAATAGTCATTATTGCTTATCTTGTCTTGATTATCCTCTGGGCTGTAAAATCAATTAAGCATAATCCAATCCCATTCAGCAGGTCAAAAGTTCACACTGTATGATTCACTGTACAATGTCAACCCTCTTATGAATGCATTCCTCTCATACATTTCTTCCTAAGAACATATTAAGTTTTCAGAGCACCTCAGGAATAAATCTAATTTACTAAATAATGGCATCGCTTCACCTGTTTCTCAGTGGGAGAGCTCAGGTCACGCAATACTAATCACAGGCTAATAATGTTGGATACAGTTGTAAGCAGGCGCTATGCAGAATGGCAATGATCAATACAGATGAGCCAGTGTGGGCAGAGCAAATGCAAAAATATTCAGCACAGAGCGCGCAGGTTAGAGGTGGACAACATGACCCGGCTCGGTTTAGCAGCTTGCGTGGGATACTTGTGAATTTCCATATCCAAGGACAGACTTCCCAACACACTCCACACAGAACCATCTTCAGGTTATTACTCTGTAAGCTCTGTGAACGACTCCATCTTTCCTTGCCTGATTACATGATCAAATACAAGAGTGACAAAAACGCAGTGTGCAGAAACAGAACACTGAAGTAGTAATAATCCCTTTACTTCGCCCAGCAAATCCAATTTTAACAGCATATTGTGTCTGGATAGGTGTTCATCCTTGACTGGATTTGATGGAAACCTGCAGTAACATGTGGGCATGCCTGAGATAATGCAAAGTGACATTGCCACGAGTGGCTTTGTTTTCCACATTTCCCTCCTGATTTAATTTAGAGTTAGAAAACAATGTGATTAAGAAAAAACAGTCTAACAGGTCGTGATAATTATGCTGTAAATAAATCTGTAAATCAATAAACTGTTCTGAGATTAAAGTCAAACAAATGTGCGTCCCCTATTTTGAATAATCAACAGACAGTAGCTTTCATGGGGCGTTGAAAAAGCTGTAGGTTATTGAGGAATTGTCCCCGCTGCCGCCGCCCCGGCCTAAGCCCTCCACGTCTCTGGATCAGAGTACACTAATTTGATTTCACGGCATGCCGTTGAAGATGCATTAATCTTTCCCAGACCATCGCATGCCCCTGAGCAGCTGGAGAAAGAAGGGAGAGTGAGACACAGAGAGGGAAGTGGGGTCGGAGCGACGTGCCTCCCATGCTAACAATGTTCTCCCGCCAACAGAAGCGCATCCCTCCAGGCAGGCCGTGTAAACAGCGCACACCATCTCTAAATCACATTCACACCCTCCGAGAGTTTCTGGGCTCTCTGTCCCTCTCCGTACACTCTCTGTGTCTCCCTCCCTCTGTCTGAGACAGCACGGTCAGTTGGACTGCTGTTGATGATTTTGTCACTTACTTTGTTTATTTCTTTGTTCTTTGGCATCCGGTGCTGTTTCACACTTAGTTGTGTGCATAAAATTATTTATGTCACACCTTAACGAAAATTTCAACACATCACTCCATCTAGTTGATCTTTTAAAAGTGTGATTTTTATTAGGGCTGTCAATCGATTAAAATATTTAATCATGATTAATCGCATGATTGTTCATCGTTAATCGCAAATTAATTGCACATTTCTTATCTGTTCAAAATGTTCCTTAAAGGGAGATTTGACTACGACTTGCCCCAAGCTGCATGTGATTATCATAAAGTGGGCATGTCTGTAAAGGGGAGACTCGTGGGTACCCATAGGCCCAATTCCAATGCCCCCCTATAAGGCCTAAAGCCCTGGACCCTCAGGGACTTGATAGACGTCACCTGGTAAATGCTTGAGTGTGAGAGGCTGCAAGGGCATTAAATGGTATAAATATGACAGCACTTTGCGGCGACATATCATGTTACCTTGACGACGTCGATTGTGGGGTGGGGTTTTTGCGTTTTTTTACTGCCTATTTGAACGTCTTCCAGGCTCTTGCCTCACGAGACTAGAGGTAACTGTCAAAAAATCAATTACTTGTTTTTGTCAAACTTCATTAAGCAAAATTTAAATAAATAGTTGGTGAATAAACCAGGTGTGTAATATAGTCCAATGCTGCATTCCTCTGATTTCAATGTGTTTTTTATGTACCATCTTAAATCCTTATCGTTAATGTTTCTGTGTAAATTTAGGTTAATATGCCAGTCTGAACACCCATGTGCCATCCTCTTTGTTTACCTCTTCCCCTGGTAACCGTGGTAACCCTGTGTAACGTCATAACACTTTGAATTGTGGGTAAATCCCCCAGCCAAAGTCTGCAGAAATGCAGACTTACCGAAGTGTTCCTAAAGGGCTCAAAATGTCTGAGAGAGCCCTCAAGGTCTTGACGATTTGACAGTGGGACAGCCCTAAACCCTCAGACTTTGAGGGAACGCGCCTCAAAGTCTGTGAGTCTGTGAGTGTGGACATTGGGATTGCGCCATAGAACCCATTTTCATTCACATATCTTGAGGTCAGAGGTCAACTGATCCTGTTAGGGCTGTTGTTTAGGACCCAGAAGCAGACACAGACACAGCTGGGTGTTGGTTGAAAGTCAGGTGGATTTATTGTAATAAAAAGGCGAAGAAGGGCGCTGGAGAAGGCAGGGGACAGGCAGGCTGCTGAGCAGGGTGGAATGGCTGGAGGAATGAGCTGAGGCAGCGTGTGAGGATGGCTCGATGAGAGGCTGGCACTAGAATCCTGCAGCACAGGAGAACACAATGTTAACACAGGAAGCACGAGGAAAAAGCAGAAGAATTACTGTAGTATCTAATGGTACAGAGCGGCTGAGAGTATACCACTTAGCAGGCAGAACAATCTGGCGAGGACTGGCAGGAAAACTGGTGTTCTTGAACTGTGGGTTGATTAGGTTGATTGTAGACAGGTGCAGAGTGCAGAGTGAAGAGTGAGACCAGGGGTCTCATTTATAAAACAGTGCGTAGGATCCACACTAAAAATGTACGTGCGCACAAAAGCCGTAAATGGCGTGCGCCAAAAAAATATCAGACTTATAAAACTGTGCGTACGCACACATGCACGCAATGATCCCTTTATAAATCACAGTCCACCTGGAAATGTGAGCACGTGGATCCGCCTCATATCCCGCCCTCTACACGCCCACTTTCAACCATAAATGGTCGATGCAAAACACCTCATGAATGTTTCTGCATGTAAATGAGCATGTTTGATCTTTACGGTGAATCACGGCGACTACCGAGAGGAAGACAGAGAAAAGGAGTTTTTGTGACACAGAGATCAAGGTGCTTGTAGTTGAGGTGGTCTCTGAACACTCGTTCCCTCTTAATTCTGTTATACACGTCATTTAGTCCTCAGTGCCGGTATATCCACCAGCACCATGCAGCATGTTACCAGTGTCACTGCAGTGTTTATATGTTTACAGCAATCAAATTTATCGATTCACAACTTGCCAAAATGATCAAGACAATCAGTAATATCCCCCAGGCTGGATATCATTAGAAAAAAGAAGTTTAACAGGTGAACACAATTTATTTATTTATTTAAGTTTTTATAGTGAACTTGTCCTGCATTATGATTAGGACTGATAATGATAATGAGGATATGGAGAGTACCGATTGTGCAAGAGCTGTCACTGGCTTTATTTACACACTTTGTTCATTTACACAATCCATACTGGTGAAGATGTGCCGGCTGGAGGTGACTGGAGGAGGCAGAGTTTGTGTGGCGCACTGGAGACAGTCTGATAGTTGCATCGGATAGCCGTTTTCATTTTGTCTATATGTATACTGTATCTGTCCCTATCTAATAAACCATAAATAAATTAATAAATCACGTCATGTTCACTGCAGCGATTTTACACAACAACTTTATGAAAACTAATATCGTACTCTGCACACTATTAGAAGATATTATTAAAACCATTGGCGCTCTGTTCTGCCATTCTTAAATGCTATTTGATATAATTCTGGATTTCTACAACCGATGATGTTGATTTCAACAGCTGCTCCTCAGCTGACTGCGACTGTCGGTAGTGCGGCCCTCTCCTCTGAACTCCGGAGGTGGAGGACGTGATGGTGAGACAGCGCTGATGAGATATTGAGCAGAATTTGATTTGAGTTGGCTGATATCTTTTACATTTGTAAGGTGCTTATGTAATAGTTATGGCTCACTAACACAAAGAACACTGCTGTTTTAAATGTTTATGATAAAGTGGATATAAGTATGAAGAGAAGTTTGATGTGTGAGAGGCATCATTATAGGTATAATGACATTTAATGTCTACAGTCTGGCTTCAATTCATCTGCGTCTCCAGTTTCCCCTGCCTCGGTGCCTCCATAATGTGCGTACGCACGGGTCAAAGTTTCCGTACCGGTGCGCACATTCTCCCGTCAAGTTTGTTTTTATAGATCACAACTGTTGCGTGGGAAGTGGCGTACGCACATTTCAGGCCCCGTTTTGTGCGTACGCAACGGTTATAAATGATACCCCAGGTGCCTGATGAGGAAGCCGCACCCACGCCACACCCACACACACACCCACACACACACACACACACACACACACACACACACACACAGACAGACAGGGGAGGGGGAGACACAGGGGAAAACAGAACACAGGAAAACCACTGGAGTCAAATCCCTTTGAAAATGGCCATGCCAGTTTTTCCTCGCCAAAATTTAGCGTAAGTTTGGAGCGTTATTTAGCCTCCTTCATGACCAGCTATTATGACATGGTTGGTACCATTAGATTCATTAGGTTTTTTAGTTTCATATGATGCCAGTATCTCCTCTTTAGCTTTGAAAGCTTCTAGCAGGCTTGAGCCCGCTACAACCTAAAAATCACAAGTTGTGTTAAAGAAATTAGTGGCGTTAAAATGAATTTGCATTAATGTTTTATCGTGTGAAGACAGCCCTAATTTTTATTCTTTTGTACAAACAGCGACGACAGATAACATTAGTATTCCATGCAATGCATCTCCAGTTCCCATATACATAGTCTGGGCCTTATAGGTCGGCCTCGAAACAGCTGCGTGCAGTGATAACTTCTGTCACATAATCAAAGCTAATCCATAGCTGTGAGGCAACTCCTCATATCTTACTTTAGAGCAAAGTGGAAATAAAAAAGATCCATCAACGAGCAAATGTCCCCAAGTCGATTTTGGTCAACAGAAATCAAAGAGAGGGAGGAAGAAGAAGAGAGGGAGGAGATAAAGGGGACCACCACAGACTCTTTCTCGCTGTTAACCCCCACCCACCTCCTGTCCCATTGGCCTACCCAACTGTCATCTCACTCTGGGGTACGGCACAGCTCTGCCAACAGCTTTCTTGTCTTGTTCCATTGATGCATTTTAACACACAGTGGCGAACGCATCAAACGCCGCGTGCCACGCAGGATCCGTACCCCCCTCCCTTCACGGTTTTCAAAAGAAACGATGAAGGCATGAAAATATGAAAATGCTCTTCACAGGGGTCTGTGAAGGAGGCAATTTCTATCATGCCCATGTCTATTTCCTATATAGAGGAAAATAACACATTTGTCTGATGTTCCTCCACACGGAACAGCAGTGACTCTACTTCTGCTGGAGCTTACAGAGAGGGGAGAACAGATTGGGGGAGTATTAAATTACTGAGGAGGCTGACATTTTTTTAAACTCTTTATTTGGTTTACACCCCTGGGGTATGTAATCATAGCTACAGTAAATCCTTGGATTGGCTTATTAGCATATTCATACATCCTGAGTTATTTGTTCACATAAAACTTTGTGGTTGTCCTTGATAAGCATTTTAACTGATTTTTGATTACAACACAGTGGTGTATACTGTACACAGTAGATAGGCAATGCTATGGAATATATTTTATATTTACTATTTGCAGGCAGGTTCTGGGCTTGGAAAAATGAGAAAAGCATGTTTATATAAAATGTAACCCTCACATTACAGAGGATGCTTACATATTAAAGGAACAGTGTGTAGCATTTAGGGGGATCTATTGGAAGAAATGGAATATAATATTAATAGCTATTTATTCTTTAGTGAATAATCACCAGAAAATAAGAATTGTGTTCTCGTTACCTTAAATGAGCCGTTTATATCTACATATGTCCTCTTCATGGAGCCGGCCGCCATGTTTCTACAGTAGCCCAGAACGGACAAACCAAACAATGGCTCTCGATAAGGCCATTCGCGTTTTCACGTTTTCACGTTCTCACATTTTCACGTTTTCACGTTTTCACGTCGGCCACCTTAGATCTCCTACACCCTTGGCACAAGGAAGTTTCAGTTGGTTGCAATCTGCAACCTCACTGCAGCTCTCCCTTCGTGTGTGTTGTATTCCGAGCTTCCTCGTGCTGTATGGACATTGCTGGGCTGGCAGCGCATAGCCTACTTTTTAGTGCATGTTCATGCAATGTTCTCATACAGCAGTTACTGCTGATAACATCACCCGCCCCCCCCGCCCCCCCTATCTCTGTCAGCAGTGTTGCCTTTGTTTTCACTGTCAGTGATGTTAGCACCGTTAGCTACAAGCCGTCGGCTCAGCCGTCACCATGATGAGAGCCGTGCAGAGGCAATAGAAATGCTCCAAATCTTGCATTTAGCACCTTTAAAGTTGGGATGTTGCGATATTGACGACACTTGTGATATTTAAAAATAATACGCATATGATAATCTTGTGTAAATAATCCAGTGCCTCTTAAAGGAACAGTGTGTAGCATTTAGGGGGATCTATTGGCAGAAATTGAATATAATATTAATAAGTATGTTTTCTTTAGTGTATAATCACCTGAAAATAACAATCATTAGAATGAGCTATTTATATCTACATACCGAGCGGGTCCTCTTCATGGAGCCAGCCGCCATGTTTCTACAGTAGCCCAGAACGGACAAACCAAACACTGGCTCTACAGAGGGCCATTCGCGTTTTTGCATCTGTAGTTCTCCTACACGCTTGGCACATGGGAGAAGCTTCAGTTGGTTGCAATCCGCAACTTCATCGCCAGATGCCACCAAATCCTACATACTGCACCTTTAAATCTATCCCCCTCCCTACACTGAGTGGAATTCATCTGCTAAAAAAGAGACAAAATGCACAGTAAACAAAATTAAAGAGGAATTTGACTTATTTTTTACTGTATTATTATTATTATTATTTCAAATTTTCTATAGATATCGCAATAATATTGTTATCATGAATTCTTTTGGCCACGATATTCGTGTAGTGAAAATCTTATATTGTGACAGCCCTTGTGAAGCACAAGATGTATCCATTCACTTCAGTAAAAAGTAGATTTCATGAGACGTGTTTACTCCATCAACTTCTCTCCATATCTGCTCTGCTAATGTAATTTTAGGAAGTCAGGCTTGAAACAATGGCAAATCCCTTCCGCACTCATCCAAGTTGATTAGTCCTTTTAAATAAACACAGGCCAAAGAGGGATCATGGTATCGCACGGTGAAGTGAGGTTCCAGTAAAGAGCCATTTGCATGGAGGAGACGAGCCCATATCAGAATTTGATGAGCTGCACTTGCTCGGTAAATAAATGAATTAATCCCGTCTATTGTCCTTGAGATTTATTCAGCTGGTGTCCTCACTGGAGAGTAGAAGTTAATTAAGATCATCGTGAGGGACGTGGTTCTGTCTAGCTACTCATAAAGATATTGTGCTTGAGTGGAGTAGCAGTCCTTGGGCCGACTGCAGTGTACACAATACAAAAGAGTTTATTCCTTTTATGAAGATTTATCTATCTTTTATATGATTGCTCGGATATGATATTTATCAGTCGTATCTGATCTGTCAGTGGACAAACAGTTTTTCAATTATCACTTATCACCTCACACAAGTTTTTACTGAAAAATAAACTCTGGCAAATTTGGTCTGATACTGTTCAAACTGAATGTCTTTGGTAGATGGAGGTTTTGAATGATAATATGAAACCCTTTGGAGATAATTGAAGAAAAATACCTCCCGAGACTGGAATCTGTCTGTTTGCTAATATTCATATTCAGTTCTGTGTTAATATTTGTTCTGCTTTATAAGAAGACCTCCGCAGTTTGAGACACCAGAAAATGTCTCATTCATTTAATGATTATTTTATATATTGCCTAATACTGTGCAATTGAAATTTGTATGAAACAGAAAATGCATTGTCACAGGTAGAGAGGTGCGAGGACTTGTGTTAGGAGTTAAATTATGATGTGATTCATATTTTTTCTTGGCTGTAAAAATGAACATATAGTCCCTCTCAGGCACTTTTTCAGAATTGATCCATTTCACCGTTTTTACATGTTTTTGCCTAATCAGAATCAGAATCAGAAATACTTTATTAATCCCCGGGGAGAATTCGGGGCATTACAGTTGCTCTTATATAAAAATAAAGAAATATAAGAAAATAGAAATAAAGGAGTATGTAACATGTAAATTATGTAAATAATGCTAACATTGTACATAATGCTACACTATGTACTTAATGCTACAATATAAAAACAATATATTTTATAGAAATATAAGTAAGTAATAAAATTAAAAATAAGAAATGAGAATATAAGAAATATGAAATATGTACAAATATTTGCATTAAGACGTGCAAATATAGCACTATTCTATCTATTAAAGCTGAAGTAGGCGAGATTGGAGCAAATATGATTAAAGAAAGTTATTTTTATAAAACGGTCGCTATATCCTGACAGTAGTACATGAAACAGGTAACCTGAAAAAAATCATGTGTCTCTGTGTCCTCCGGTGTCCTCCGGTGTCCTCCGGTGCTCCTAACGGCATCTGCAAGATTTCACAGACCGGAGGAAAACAAGCAGTCAGAGCTGATCTGAGGTCTGCTGTCCATCTTAAGCGTCTTTGAGATCTTTAAAAAGCGCTATATAAGTTTAATCTATTATTATTATTATCTGCCGTCTATGAGAGCCGGCTGTCAATCACTCGCGAACTCTGACCAAACGGTCAAACTAGGCAGCGCTGATCAAATATGAATCAATATTCTGTTACGTTAATGTCTATTTCCCTCCTCAGATGTTCTCAGAATCATCTTGTAGTGCACGGTTTAGCTGTGAAATGAGAAAGTTTGTCACGCCGCCGCCATTGTGAAATCTGGTGAAGGAACGCCAAGTTCCGATCACATGACCGGAGCGCAGCCAATAGGAACGCTTTCTCAATGAAATGACCTGTGATTGGTATAAGTCTGTCACAGGCTAGATGTTCTAAAGCCTGAAAACAGAGCCATGAGGAGGAGCAGAAGTCTAGTTTTCTCTCAGAACACTTGAATTACAATATGCTGAAAGGTTATTATGGAATTTTTGCCCAATGATGCCAAAAATATACTGCCTACTGCCACTTTAAGTGCGTCACATTTCTTTATCTATTTACTACAGATTCCAGAAAATAGGCTTTTAGATTGATTGATACATGTTTTCTCCCTTCCAGTGTCAGGCAATCATCAGCAATCTTTTTAATCCTTAAAGGTTCTCTATATGATATCCGGAGAATTCATATAGCAGCAAACAACTATTTGTTATGTAAACATATAGAGGAGTAATGTCTACCTGAGCAGAGAATGAAGTCGTTCTCCCTCTGTGTGTGTTTACATTGGTTTTAATGACAGACTGTGAACACAACACACAACTTGAATGTTGGAGGATCCCACAAGCACTTGAATGCACCAACAAGAAAAAATCTGTCTAAGTAGTCCTGCTATCAACTCCATTACTATGCAATGCTATTTACAGTAAATATGATATCCAAAAAGGCAACATGTTACCCCTCAACATGATTACTCCTCAAGCAGGTTTAAAGTATCTAAAAGATGATCGTCATACTGTAGGTTACTAACATGAACCAACAGCAAGTAGGAAAATATACATTTGGCATTCTAATAACGCAGGCTGCTTTGAAACATGTTAGGCAGTAATGCAGATATGACTTGTTGTAAATGGACTGAACATGTGAACCATCAGTGCACCATCAGTATAGTCTTCTAAATTATCTTCTGACTTTAGACCCGCTCTGTCCCTCTCAGTGCCAGTCATTAATTGAAAATAAAAGAATCAGACCTGCTGAACCGGAGAACAGTTACTCCAGGGAGCTGACTTCTGAATATGTCACCAGCATTATCACACCCTGCAGCACATTCACTCAGCTTATCCTATATGGAGGACTGAAGCTGCCAAAATCAAAAATAAATAAATTAATGATTAAATAAATAAATTAATATACCATTAAATGTACCAAAATAATGTTTATAAATAAATAAATAAATAAATAAAAGGGGAAATTCAATAGGAAAATAAATAAATAGGTGAATTAATTAGGGCTGTCAAAAATAAAAAAGGAAATATTTACTTTTTTAATTGTGATTAATTACATGATTGTCCATAATTAATCGTGATTAATCGCACATTTTATCTCTGTTCAAAATGTACCTTAAAGGGAGATTTGCCAAGTATTTAATACTCTTATCAACAAGGGAGTGGGCAAATATGCTGCTTTATGCAAACCTATGTATATTTATTATTGGAAATCAATTAACAACACAAAACAATAACAAATATATTGTCCAGAAACCCTCACAGGTACTGCATTTAGCATAAAACAATATGTTCAAATCATAACATGGCAAACTGCAGCCCAACAGGCAACACCAGCTGTCAGTGTGTCAGTGTGCTGACTTGACTATGACTTGCCCCAAACTGCATGTGATTATCATAAAGTGGGCATGTCTGTAAAGGGGAGACTCGTGGGTACCCATAGAACCCATTTACATTCACATATCTGGAGGTCAGAGGTCAAGGGACCCCTTTGAAAATGGCCCTGCCAGTTTTCCTCGCAAAAATTTGTTCATGGTTGGTACCAATGGATTCCCTAAGTTTTTTTAGTTTCATATGATGTATCTTCACTCTAGCTCTACTAAAACAACTTGTTCTCCATAATCCCAATCTCACTAGCAAATAGAGCACTTTAACTCAGTAATTAGGGGTCACATTTGTTCCCTTTAAAGATTTGGATGTGCTGTTTTATAACCAAGTGCACTGCAATAAATATTGATTGACACAGACAACTCTTTACAAAGATGACAGATGGATTCTTAATCTTCAGTTTGCAATCTTAATAAGATACAGTTTGCTTTATGGACTCCATATTTATATGCTGTATACTAACAGGAACAATAAATGGAACAAAAATATGTACCTGATGTTTTACATCAAAATACATTTTAGGCTATACTGTATAATTGCTGACATGCAATAAACTGTTTGTGGTGTAATTATGCAACCATCATCATCACCATGGATGTGACAATGCTGTCCTGAAATACATCTAATGTGACACCATTATCTGATAAAATAACCCTGACTGAATGAATGCATCTTGAGCTTGATTATATGTAACTGCAGAATTTCTCTTCAAGCATACAACACTTTCCGCCGTGTTCAAACAAATTTGAATATATTGTTTGAATTAACATATTTAAAACAATGTTTATATTTTCCACCTGCTGAGGTGTGTGATTACTGTCACATGTGGCCTCTACTGCTTTGAGATGTTTTTTACAAACTGTATACCTTTAAATTGATGACACTTCCTGTAGTGTAAAAGATCACTGCTTCTGTATTTATTTCCTCTTTTTTTTCCTTTATTCCCATAAAAGATTCAGGTTATAAATGATATTCAATAGCTAAAACCTAATGATCCCGTAGGTCCTCATTACAGCTGGAATTTTGTAGAAGTCTTGTTTTTGGCTTTGCTGAACCCAATAGATGTGCCCCAGGATGTTTCAGAACATTACAGTATATTTAAATCATTTTTATTTTTTCCATTACAAATATGTGTTGGGGGCCACTGTTGGCTATGGTCCCCCCAGCAGCTATTTATGTGGCTTAACAGCCAGGCACTGCAGCTATATCTACCATATATTTCTTTCCTGTGCGCTTATAGAGACATGCAGTGGAGGCACAGCAGTGATTGAAGTGAAGCCCTTAGCGCTGACAGTTCCAGCCTTGATATTAATGGAAGCCCACATAATTGCGCATGCCATTAAGGAAGTACAGATGCTATCAGGGAGTGCACACATCGTTATTTCTCAGTGTAACACCTCATTAATATTTGTTGTTTTTTTTATTTTTTCTCACTGCCTCCCTCCCACTTTGCAAGGAGGAGGAGGAGGAGGAGGAGGGCTGGATTGGATGCTGTGCAGGATAGAAAATGACAGAGAGATGAATCTTCCTGACTCCAGGCAGATGTTTCCCGTTCAGCATTCAAATCTGAGACACGCCCTCACAAGAGCCCCAACAGCACGCCAACTGGAACAAGTTTCTGTGGACAGCCGATTAGACTGTTGTCAGGCTATTAAATAGCCGTTATCAGATGCTATAAGCCCCATAGATGTGGGTCAGTAGGGGCCTATTACACCCACTAGTAGGTTTTATCATCTATTCACATGGTAGATCACCGAAAGAAGGTATAAAAGAACACGACAGCGACCTCTGGTGATCGTAACATCCCGTGTGAAACAAACAATGTCTAGTTGTAGTTATTTTAACCAAAAACACAATGTTTTTCCCTAAACTTAAAGGTCCCATATCGTGTTCATTTTCAGGTTCATTCTTGTATTTTGTGTTTCTAATAGAACATGTTTACATGCTGTAATGTTCAAAAAACACGATCCTCATACTGTCTGCCTGAATATACCTGTATTTACCCTCTGTCTGAAACACTCCGTTTTAGTGCATTTCAATGGAATTGCAACGGGAGCAACAGTTTGGGTCCATGTTTACTTCCTGTCAGCTGATGTTATTTACGTACACTGCGACAGGAAATAAACTGGGACACATTTAGAATGTTTACGTTTAAAACCCAGTAATGATCTAAATATTGTATATTTGTGACATCACAAATGGACAGAAATCCTAACGGCTTGTTTCAAACGCACAATTTATGAATACGGGCTGTGTGTATTTCTCCGTATATTGAGCGTTTGATAGTTTAACAGTATTTATAAAGCACTTAAACCTGCTTTATAATGTAAAATACCTGAAAATCTCACTTTTTACAGTATGGGACCTTTAACTAAGTGCTGTTTTTTTTGCCTAAACCTAAAGAAGTTGTAGTGTTGTTGCCTTGACATAAATAATTTGTAGTTTTTTGCTTAAACCTAAAGAAGTTGTAGTTTTGTTGCCTAAACCTAAAGAAGTTGAAGTTTTGTTGCCTAAACCTTAAAAAGCCTTTTTGTTTGTGTTCAAAAGGTGGCGTTTCATTCAGTTTTACAACATGTTTTCATTCAGTTTTTTTTTCTTCTCTCATTTTTTTTTTATATTATATTTATTGTTTTTTTGGTTCATTTTGAAACAACAGAACAAACATTCACAAACGTCCCCAATAACAACATTCTCGGTACAAAGAAACTTAACAAACCTAATAATGTACAAAAAATGAATAAATAAATAAAAAGAATATACACAAGTAAATAAAAAATAATTAAAATTAAAAAGAATAAAATAAAATAAAATCTATTTATATATACATATATATACTGCATACATACATACATATATACATACACATACATACACATACATATATACGCACATACAGTACATACACATACAAAAACACATATATATATATATAATCAATTAAAAAATCAGTGTACAATTCAGTCATCATCCTATTCTCCCTCCCTATTCACAACCATCCTGCTCCAGCTATTATACAAATTACAAGCTACCTTGGAGAGACGGTGGTAGCACCAATCCTTATCTGATCACAGGATGTTTTCATTCAGTTTCACAACATGTTAGAACGTGTTGCTTTTAAGTTTCACTTTCACTTTTACAACGTAGTAGGCGTATTAGGCCCCTAATGACCCACATCTATGGTGCTTATAGCGACTGATAACAGCTATTTAATGGCCTGATAACAGTTGAATCGGGTGATGTGGAAAAAGTGGAACAATTTCTGAAGATCAGAAAGTAGATTTGGGCACCTCTGTCGCATGCCTGAAACTTCCTGGAGTATTTAAAGGTCAGATGGCTGAGAGCAAGGTGTGATCTATTCGAGGATGTGGGCAGGAACTACAGCATCCCTCTGTAACCTTTTGCTGCTCAGACCCTCGTTGGGTTTGTTGTGGCCCGCGGTTGTCACAGTCTGTGGAAACATTTTTAGACCTGAAGTGTCAGAGTGGTAAACACTATCATTTCACCAGCTGAGTAAAAACTGCCGGGAACGTTTTTACTTGGCAGTGGGTTGCTCAGTGTGGCTGATGGATGAGCTCATCGCTCATATTCGTCACCATAAGCAATTAAAGGGATGCATAGATCATCATTCCCACAACTCCTGCTGCGGGGGGAATCGATTTTTCACCCTCGTCAACACCTGCATGTTGAGCGCAGCGAGTCAGGTTTTGCTTATAATTTGGCCGCCAAACAAGCTGGAGCTGATCTGCGCCCAACACGTCAAATAAGGCATATCTTTTTAACCACAAAATGTGATCATTTTGTAGCAGCTCTTTTTTTTCTAAATTTTCTCCTTTTCAGGGCTGATTCAAACCTTGTGGCCAATGGCGCCTTAAAGCTGTAGTAGGTAGAATTAGAGCAAATATGATTAAAAAAAAGTTATTTTTATAAAACAGTCACTATATCCTGACAGCAGTGCATGAGACAGGTAATCTGATAAAAATCATGTGACTCTGTGCTCCTAACGGCTTCTGCAAGATTTCAGACCGGAGGAAAACAACCAATCAGAGCCGAGCTGGAGCCTTGCCATCTCTGAGCAGCTGTCAATCACTCACAAACTCCGATCAAACGGTCAAACTAGGCAGCGCTGATCAAAGTCAAAAACCTTCAAATTTTCTCCGGGGCCTCAAGTAATATTAAGGCGCCCCTGCTTGTGGCATCATTTTGTCTGAACAAAGAAGCACTTACTGTACTCCTCGCCTCAGCTTTGAAACAAACTTTTTAAACCCACACTCATACTTGCCACCCCTCCGGATTTTCGCGGTTTCCCGGCTCACAATTCTCCCGCATTTCTCCCGATTTATGGCAATTTTTCACACCTTTTTTTCCTTTTCGTTATCTCAACATTTTTCTGGCACTGTACAGTGTGTATAACCCTATACTGTTTCCACCCGGACAACAATACAATACAACTACACCAAATGTATTTTCCGCACATCACAGCAAAGCCGTCATGGTGTGGCGCAAGCCATTGGAAATAACGTGTTTCTGAGCGCAGTGGTGCCGTTGTCGCATCGTGTCTGAAAGTGCCTTCAGTGAGTGAGAGAAGGACAGGGAAATGGAGAGTACTAAGAGAAAGAAATACAGGGGCAAAAAATGAATGAATGAATGAAAACTGATGAATATTAGCCTATATAGTTTAATCCCATTGATTCACACAAGTTCACACCAGAGGGGCGAATTATTCACTTTTCTTTCCTGAGAATCAAAAGTAAAATTAAAAGTATGCCTATTTAACAAAAAATGCTGTTTGCAGCGTAGTTTTATTATTTTGTTATTTTCATTCTTTAAAAGTCACCAGAATGCAGGAGTGACCCCGAGATCCCCCGCTTTGATTTTGAAATCCTCCCTATTTTTGAGGTCTCAAGGTTGGCATATATGCCCACACTTGTGTTTCCTGGAGAAACCTCTAGCATTGCTTTTCCCCTCCCGACTTTCTATTTTCAGCCTAAAAGATAAAAAATCTTTTGGGAAGCAGAAGTATTGGACTTGAAGTCATCTTTTATTCCATGATTTCTATATCATTCTGTAATATATGGAAACGAACCGGTAAATGTCCTTATTACACAGCAAATCTCATCCAGAAATGTTTCTTCCTTGAAAAGTTATATTCTAATTTGTGAAAAGACTAGGATTTCTATTGTAGTAATATTATACTCGCTCTGATGTCATTGCCATGGAGGAAAGGACGTTCATTACAGCTAATGTTTAATGCCGCTGCTTGGTGGTCGTGGTATTTGCAGGGTTTACTGCATCAGCAGTTCCTATAGGCTACAAAAGAGTTAAGCAGCGCATTAAAGGAGCTGCAGTCTGACACTGTGGAGGTAGTTATGTTCATTGCCCCTCCTCAGCTCCCACCGGCACTTGAGACGTATGTGGCAGTTGAAGTAAAAGTGACTGTAAAAGTCACGGAAAGCCTGAATTCAGCAAATTGACCATGCGGCTCTCTGTGTCAAGATTATAGCCTCCTTGATAGCACCGTTAACTGTTTCACAGCAATGAAGAGAAAGGCTGCAAACTGTAGTTACTTTTATGTTACGGTCTATCTTTACAGTGTATTTTCTAAACACAGCTTAACATCAGATAATAAAAATAAAGTCAATTAGATTAATGTGAGGATTTCTTTTTTCAGCCAGGTGTTCATTATCAAGTCTCCTGTCTTTTCCCAGCACAAGAACCTAATGGTGAAAGAGCATTTATCAAGCTAAACGGAGACATCACCAATGACAAACAAACTATTAAGTGTAATATACACCATGTAGACCACATGCAGCAAATAATTGTTTCCCCACTAATGACCAAAGCTGCAGAGACAGAGACACAGCATTCACCCTTTAATAACCTCCGTTTGGGCATTCTCCGTGCTTGTGTGGCAATCCCACATAGTAACATTACTGTAATATATGGCTTTGTTTACAGTTAGAACCCTTAGTGCCACTACAGTTATCCATCTCCACCACCTTATTACTGTTATTTGCAATGAGGTAACAATTTCAAGGCAATTTCCCTGCATCTAACTAGACCAAGTGGGAATATGTTTGTTGAGAATGATATGACTGGGACACATCACCATCACTCCTCCCCATATTACTGTCATGTTATGGCGCTCCAATATAATTACTGTATATGAATAATGTTATGCAATATCTCTCTCTAAACGAAGCAGGCCCTAAATTGGCCCCAGAAGGAAACCTAAGTCGTTCAAATTGAGAAAGTATTTGATAAACTGGTCTAAGTTTTTTATTATTTCTACTTGGAAATTCTGTTTCTTTGTGCATATGCTCTTTGACAACAACAGTATTGTATTGTATGTGGTTGACTATAAACACTGTGAACCACCAAGATCAGATGAGCGTGAATCAATGCCTTGATTATTATTCCGTTAAAGGGCCAGTGTGTAACATTTTAGGGGGATCTATTAGCGGAAATGGAATATAATATTCATAACTATGTTTTCATTAGTGTATAATTACCTGAAACTAAGAATCGTTGTGTTTTTGTTGGCTTAGAATGAGTCCTTCATATCTACATAGGGAGCGGATCCTCTTCACGGAATCTGCCATGTTGCTCTGCCACGTTTCTACAATAGCTCAGAACAGACAAACTAAACACTGGCTCTAGAGAGAGACTTTCATGTTTTTATGTTACCTCAAGGCCACCGTAGTTCTCTGACACGCTTGTGAAACAGAGGTAACGTGAGTCGCAGAGGGTAAAACCGTGGTACCGCCAGCTGACTTGAGCTTCGGTTATACTTCCGAACGGACGCGTACGCAGACAACAGAGGACACCACGGACGTGTAGTAGTTCTGTTTATATTGTTCGCTTGGAGGACGCGTTCTACACATGCGCAGTAAATCGCTACCACTTGTAACGTGGTGGCTGCACAGACGCAGCCGATTAGATTTTTATCAGGCCATTAAATAGGCGTTATCAGTCTCTATAAGCCCCATAGATGTGGGTCAGTAGGGCCCTACTACACCCAATGTTAGGTCTTATCATCTATTCACTTGGTCGATCACTAAAGGGAACGTATAAAATAAGACGACAGCGACCTCTAGAGACTGTAATATTAGGAGCAGAAGAGGAAGTCAGGCGCTGCGTGAAACTCCATATGGGGTGGAGGTCTGGGCCGATTGATGGGACACAAAACACAGGGCTTTCACCCAGGAGCTGGGTGTTCGCATCCTGTGGGAATCCAACAATGTGTAGGTGTCTTTGTGTTCACAAGCATTGAGTTTCACTTTAACTTTTTTTTGTTATTTTAAGCCAAAACTGGTTTTGTTGACTAAACATAAAGAAGCTGTTTTGTTTGTGTTCAAAACGTAACATACATTACATTCAGTTTTACAACGTGTTAGAACGTGTTGCTTTTAAGTTTTGCTTTCACTTTTACAACGTAGTAGGTGTAGTAGGCCCCTAATGACCCACATCTATGGTGTTTATAGCAACCGATAACGCCTATTTAATGAATTGATAACAGTTGAATTTGGTGCTTCCAAAGTGAAAGTGAAACTTAATGCTTGTGAACACAAAGACAACTACACATTCTTGGATTCACACTGAATGCAAACCCCGGTATCTTGGGTGAAAGCCCTGTTTTTTGTGTCCGATCCATCGCCCCAGACCTACACCCCATATGGAGTTTCATGCAGCACCTGACTTCTGCTTCTGCTCCTCCACCTCCTAATACTACAGTTGCTAGAGGTCGCTGTTGTCTTATTTTATACCTTCTTTCAGTGATCAACCATGTGAATAGATGATAAAACTTAATATTGGTGGTAGCAGGGCCCTACTGACTCACATCTATGGGGCTTATAACCACAATAATGCCTAATCTACAGTCTAATCGGCTGCGTGGAAAAGTCCAGATAAGTCAGCGCAGCCACTACGCTACAAGTGGTAGCGTAGCAATCTACTGCTCATGTGTGGAACGCGTGCTCCAAGCGGAGAATATAAACAGAACTAATACTCGCCCGTGGTGTCCGCAGCTGTTGATGTACCCCCCCACTACGGTGGCTTCAGGAGATTGAGGCGGGAGGAGCAGCCACGGGTGGTGTGATCTCCTCAGGGAGTAAGAAGTTCTAAAATAATACTATTTAAATATTTTTTAGTAATGCCAATAATTAACCTAAAGTCACCGTTAGGTCAGTTTAACTAATCCTTGGGGACATTGTGCCTATATGCTCACAATAGCTAAAGGCTCTCTCTAGGTGTCTACATTTTCAAAGATAATACTGAGAATTTCACATCATATTGTGATGATAATATAAGTTACATTCATGTGTTGAGCTAATAGCCAAGAGCTACGGAACAAAGGCCATGTGATGTGTAAGAATCACTACACTACACAAACTTTTGCTAACTCTTAGCTCTTATTTAAGCAATTGGTGCATTTCATTTCTCTTGTTTCATTTCTTCTTTGTCCTCCGTCCTGCACTTGACCTGGCAATGGATCTGGTTCTCCATCATTACGGACAGCACAATTCTCTTAATGCTCTTCAGAGGAGCAAGTTCACACTCCTACACCAGTCCCTTTAATATAAAGTTCATCACTTTAGAAGAGTATCTTCATCCTGCATTTTTCATTCAAGTCATGCATATCCAGTACTTTCAGTGATTGCAGGTGCATCCAATGTCATTTCTCTTATTTCTCTCTTTGCTTGCATCTCTTACTCGCGCCTCTGAAGAGAATTGTGCTGTCTGTATTGATGGAGGACCAGATCTATTGCCGGGTCAAGTGCAGGATGGAGGACAAAGAAGAAATGAAATAAGAGAAATGAAATGCACCAATTGCTTGAATAAGAGCCAAGAGTTAGCAAAAGTTTGTGTAGTGAAGGGCCATTCTTACATGGCCTTTGTTTCGAGGTAACTCATATTATCATCACAATATGATGTGAAATTCTCAGTATTATCTTTGAAAATGTAGACACCTTGACAGTGCCTTTATCTATTGTGAGCATGTAGGCGCAATGTCCCCAAGGATTTGCTATAGACTGGCCTAATGGTGACTTTGGGGTAATTATTGGCATTACTATTCCGGCCCAAAATATTTAAATAGTGTTATTTTAGAACTTGCTACTCCCTGAGGAGATCACACCACCTGTGTCTGCTCCTCATGCCTCAATCCCTTGTGGGTTGAAGCCTTCTCCAAACACAGCCTGGCGAAATGCAAACAGACTAATGAGGGATTTATCTACTCCCCTCCTTTTGACTCACACTTCCCAGCTCCACTTCTGCCCCGTATTAGCATAGTTTTTGTCCACAGCGAGATCATAATCTACTTGTATGTCCTTGAATGTAGCACAAGGAAACCGCAAAGTCTGTAATTTTCTTGTCAACAGCACTGAAATCATTCTACTGTTCAGTAATCCAATTAAAATTATTCTTCAGCCCGATTTAAATGAGGGTCCTTCCCTCAGCGCTACCGCCAGATCAACGATGTGGGGGGTTGTGAAGCATTTGTTACTCGCTGTGGGTGGTTTGCCACAAAGAGACAGCTAGACCCCATCAGATGACTTATTATACTGTGGCTTCATTACCCTCTGGACCAGTCCCACAGCTAATAAGAGAAATACTTTTGGTTTGACACAAATAATGTTTTTGCTGGGACACACAATTACTGGTGCTGACATGCTCTTCCTGTACTTTACATGACTCCTTTTTGTCACCATTACCCAAAAAATGAGCTGCTGTCACGACTGCGGTCCAAGTTAATCCGTCAAGAAAACATCAATTACAATCTATAATGGAAAACCCATATGAGCATCCTGAGAGGGGATGGAGTATTCTCTCCACAATCATCCTAAATAGCGTTGTACTCTTTATCCACTTCCATTTCCTCTGTTTCTCTTCCCCTCCCTCTTCATTTTTTTCCCTTCTCTGAGATCCATTCTTTCTAATTGGAGTTGATGAGGATGGGGACTTCATTACCGGCTTGCTATGAATTATTATGTAGTGTAATTGGCCCTCCAGTCCCATAGGAGGTGCCCTGCTCCAGCTGGTCTAAGCTGGCTTTTCCTGGCCCAGGTGGAGGCCTTTACACAGCTGAGGTCTAATGGTGCCTTCAAATGAGGTCGTGTTTACCCTGTTCACGAGAAAAATCCATATGAACGCCTCCCTCTTGTGGTATTAAACTTCATAAGTGAAAAGTTTCTGAAAGCTCAGAGTTTACGAGTCGTAACGTGTTTGTTGACGTTGTCAGAAATGGCGGCGGCCATGGAAGTTCATTTTTCAGTGCATTATAAGTTAATATATTATAATTTTAGTCATATGTTGTTTTTATTCGTAATGTTATAATAGGTCTGAGGAAAATGTTGATATTCCCAACTACCTCATCTTTTTACTCCGTCATTATGCCTTTGCATTTCCTGCATTACGTTACGCATAATACCCATTACGCTTGCTAAATTGTTATTTGTAACGTTAATATTGCCGTTGCTTAGCAGCGGTATTCCCAAGATTTAACTACTTGAACGCCAAGCATAGTGTGTACACAACTTCCCATATTGTAAACACAAGCTCACAAGTTTAATTTGAAGGCACCACAACTTTAACCAAAGAGTATAGAAGCAAAGAGAATAAACTGGTGCTTTTTTGACAACTGCGCTGCCGCCATTTTGGACTGAAAACGCCAATGAGTCTGTGGCCATGGATGTAAAGAGAGACGTCTGTAAAGAAGATAGTTTTTTTTAGGTTAATCAACTTCCCAGTAGGAACACTTAAACAGCCCTCATTTAAATCGTTGTGTCCTAAAAGTTGTAAAATTCACTAACAGCTGATTCCAGAGTTATTTTACTCGGCATAATGAACGGTCATCAGACCCACGGGACTGCACCGCCCTGCACGCTCATATGACACAACCAGTTCTGCCAGCTTCCTGCTAGCTGTATGCGGCTGTAATAATGGATATATTGGCTGTAATTCATCACTTTTATTATCTTCTAATACACCCATGGGCTGTGTCAGCCTGTGGTGGATGTATTAACGTCTCTGTTCCCAAACTGGCTATTGGCCAGTAGCTAGTAGTGCTAATAGCTAGTAGTGCTAGTAGCTAGTAGTGCTAGTAGCATGACATAAAAATAATTTAATGGAGTTGTAGGCTATTTACTAACACGCAGGGCAAAAGATCAGGACACAAAGGTCTGTGGCCTGTTGGACATACCTTTTTGAAGACCTTGACATGAAAAAGTTTGAGATTGCTCTCAAAATCTGTGTGCTGGATTCTTCTTACTTCCATTTATGTCCATCGCTCACTTTATGCTCCTCTGGGAAGTGACCGGGCAAAAAAGTTTAATAAATGAATAAATAAGTAAGTTAATAGTTCTAATAGTATGCATACTTGCAATTTCAGTAGAGACATAAATAAATATGACAATAGAATATAAGTATTTGAGTTTCACGTTTTTACGGTACTTTGTAGGCGGACGTTTTACTGGCGTCCGGTAGTCGCTTTCAGTCCAAAATGGCGGAACCGTAGCTTTGCTGCTTTGCGCTGAAGTTGCAATGGAACGACCAATTGGCTGTCACTTCTTTTCAATATATGTTCTTTGCTTTAACTCAGCAGCAGTCCCATTCATCTAGATGTTGGAAGGTACAACAGGCTCCTACTGGGATCACTGGATTCAATGTAAATTCAAAAGGCTTTCCAACAGATGCTGCGGAATTGCCCAAATTTATAGTCTTTGGCCTATACTCGTAAAGCTGGCGCTGATTGAAATCTTTATGTTCCATAATCATGAGTTAATTAACATGTGTTAATGACTTCTGAGATGCTAATTGAGAGCCAGTGTTTACACCACAATAAGCAACGCATTGAGGCGGCAGAGGAGAGTTCACGACTGATGTATGGCTGGCTAGCACGACAAGGCCCATCGCTCTCTAAGACGTACATTCAATAAATCATGTCGTCCTGTCAGAGTGGCTGATAATTACCCCAAAAGATCACACACTGAAACAATTCTAGAGGATCCCCGAATGTTTTTCCTCTTCCACTCATTACAGTCACCGCTGTCTCCTCTCTCATTCAAGCAGATTAGCAAGTCTGAATGAGATGTGGTCTCAGACAAAAAAAAAGTTGATTGCTAATTGAAAAATTAGAAAGTCAATTAGAGGCTGGAGATCTAATTAAACCGGAATTGAATGGAAATCTTGCTTCAGACTCAATTGCTCTCTCCAATTTATAATCTCTGCGAGGCTCTGATTTGCCTGGTGAGTGAATGCAGCGCTCCTCTGTGTGTTGCTACAATGCAATTGGCTTTTCTAGCGTAGCCACCGGACAGATTGATTTGGATTCAATCACGGTCCCTTCCCTGGCTGCGCAGAAAGATGAAAATAATAATGTAAAGTCATTACGTGGATGGGAAGTCTCTGAACAAAGACAGACCTGTGTATCTGCCCCCCTCCCCCGAGAGGCCTACGTGGAGTCGTTTTCTAATTCAAGCCTGAAGCTTACAGGATAGAGAGCGCAGTGGAATCGGCTATGAGCCGACACGCTTCAGCAGCGCCTCAAATGTCTTAGTTAAGGACATCACCGTTATTCTTTAAGGAGTTGATGGCAAAATGAAGATGTCACTCATGACAAACTAGTCTGTGTGCACAGGCTCGCTGCTCATCAGTTATGTTGTCACCCTCTGTCTTAGATCTATTGCACCCCTCTACAACACTGTAGCCTCCACTCACATCATTGTTTACCTCTCAGTTAGTTTACCTCACAGAAAGGTGTGAGCAAAACTGGTTAATTATAAATATCAACAGCCTGGAGCGTCGGCAGATAATGTATCGACATGCCCGGGTCCTGATGCATGAGAGCCCAACAACAGTTTGTGGCTTCACAGTGGGAGGTCTTTGACAAACAGCAGTGTGAAAAATGAAAACCATGTTGGCTAACTGTAATCTATAGTTTTCTTCCGCTTCATTGTGTATTTTAGCATAATATGTTATGGGATTTCATGTGTACTGCTGACTGCTGCAGGTTTTTTTCTCTGCCCTAAACATTTTCCCTGCCTCTTGGCAACGACTGTAGAGATCCATGAAAATGATGGATTGAGCGCTGGGTTAGATATCTGAATAGATGGAAAACAAGACACTCGTCAAAGCCAGACGTGCCACAGCAATGCTGCAATGTCTTACAGTAAATGAAGGTTCTCATGCATATTGGATTAATATAAATATTGCTGTTATTGGTTGGAAAACTTGTATCTCCAAAAAAAAAACAGCCTTATTTTGTGCTTGACAATGTTTCATTTTTTACACAATCCAAAGGGTTTTGAAAGGTGTGTAGCGGCTAAGCCTAAAGGCCCTGACACACCAAGCCGACGGTCGGCCATTGGACAGTTTGGGGCCGTCGGTGAGCGTCTGTCAGCCTAGTTTTTACAGTGTGTCCCGCACCATCGGCTCTAGTCTGCCCATGTCTGAGTTTTTCCAGCCGATTCAGCATGTTGAGTTGGTGGCTGCGCCCGTCGGTTACTCTGATTGGCTGTTCAGCTTAAACAAATCAGTGCACGAGAAGAGAAACGGAAGTGAGGAAAGCAAGCCAACGAGTAGAGTCAAGAGGGCACACACAGAAGGATCTTCTTATTTTTCATCTTCATCTCATCAGATCATTTAAATACACGGATATTTTCACAATGACATGGCCATCTGCGGTCTTCCGGTTTCCCTTTTTGAATGACGAATACTGACTATCGCCGCCTGCTGGTGTGGAGTCTCACTCAGGCTCAGAACGTACGTGCTAACTGGCCGTCGGCTGTAGTCTTTGCAGTGTGTTCAAATGCGATTTGTTGGCCAAGACAAAGGCGACGTGAGGCGACGCAACAGTTGGCCTTCATCGCCGCTAGTTCGTTGATGTCAGCTTGGTGTGCCTAGGCCTTAAAACTTGCTACATAGACAGGCTTATAATTGACACATTCGCCATAGCATTGCTTGGTAGTGTTTTGTGAAATAACAAAGTCCAACTTCCGTTTATTGTTTATGCTGGAATATTCATTTCTCACCGTTATGTGTCTTCAATGAGATACATGCAAGCAATCATAACAGGCGATGTCCAAAAACTCTATACAGTCAACATTGTCACGACTATAACCACAATGTTCACCTGGCGTCATGATGGTCAAAAAACTATTTGTGCTCCTCCTCCATCTAGCAACACCTGTCACCTGAATGAAGGTTCCTACCTTTGTAGAAAAACCCAACACAAGGGTGCCACCTACTGGACCATTAGGGTGTAATATACATAACTCAGAAATGGCTCCTACAAGGTGTTTTCAAGTCTAAAGCCTCATCCACACTGTGGTGGCTGCGTTACCTGTTGTTTTTTATTTCGGCGTCCTATTAACAGGTTAGAGCAGCCACACTGCCCGAGAAGCGCGTCTCAGCTGCGTCTCTTCTAGAGATTCAAGGTCTCGCCTATTTTTGACGAGTGCCACGCGGTTCACAGCAACAACCGACAGTGATCTATTGACTGTATATTAACATCATATCAGCTACAGTACTACAGTTTCAATGTCTATCAGTAGAAAATGTTACGGAGATGAAAAAAGTAAAGACTTATTTTTAAATCAACACTTCCCGCTTTCATTTCAAAATAAATTATTTCTATGGACAGAATTCCTTCATTTGTTAACGCAAGGCTTTTACCCTGGAATATGTGGCAGACAGTGTTGGAGAACATGCAGTGACTTAGAGAGTTCCATGAATGAATAAAGGTTGGGGTTTAAATCTACATTTCCTGCTTTTATTTCAAAATAAGTGCCCTCAAGCGTTTTTTCTGTGGACAGAATTCCTTCATTTGTTAACACAAGGCTTTTATTCTGAAATATGTGCCGGACAGTGTTCTAGAACATGCAGTGACTTGGAGAGCTCCATGAATGAATATAGTACGGAGTTTTAATTG
>CAKALU010065373.1:31061-43767 GCA_916700995.1 Hozukius guyotensis
TATATTGACATCATACCAGCAAGATTACTGCAGTTTCGATGTCTATCTGTAGAATATGTTACGGAGATGAAAAAAAGTAAAGACTTCTTTTTAAATCAACACTTCCTGCTTTCATTTCAAAATAAAAGCCCTCAAGCGTTTTTTCTGTGGACAGAATTCCTTCATTTGTTAACACAAGGCTTTTATTCTGAAATATGTGCCGGAGAGTGTTCTAGAACATGCAGTGACTTGGAGAGCTCCATGAATGAATATAGTAAGGAGTTTTAATTGTGGATTACTACTATTATTTACAAATTACCACACGTTTCTTAACCTTTCTCTGTCTAAAATAAATATAAATGATATTTATAATGAAATGAAATGGCCAATAAAAGGCAAACTCTATGTAGAAAGAAAGGGCTGACAGCAGCAGCTGCAGCAGCAGAAACACAGCAGAAACGCAGCTCGTGTGAACGCCCGACGCGGGAATCACGCAACCACCACGCCACGCAGCCGCCACGCGCTCCTGACGTTCCCTCTTGCAAGTAAAAGTTTTTGTGTCCCATCGTCTACATGTTGTTTCAGAGTCCCCCCCCACACGCCCCCGTTGACAGCACCACTCGCGCAACACCTGGATTCTACCAGCTACACTTCAAAAGGTACCCGAGGTGCAGAGCAGTGAGTATATGGGTAATGGGACAGCAGGTCAGAGGTCAGAGGGGGAGCAGCAGTACAGACCATAAAACAATGTTTCCCACAAAGCATTGTTTGGTGCCTGACACTCACAGTCATGCTACTGACAGTGAGATGTTTTAGGGCAATTATGAGTGGCAGGTAAGCTATTAGAACACTGTTATTACTGGCTGTACTAAACTGTGGACATCCCACCTGCCAATGTCTCCATGCCTTCACTTTAATGAAGACTAATGTCATACAAAGGAATTCATCAGAGACTGGACACATGTTCATGTTCAATTCAACTCCATCTAAGCCCTTTTCAGACATGGACTGTGTAACATTATTGTCTTTATCTATTTGGAAGTGATGACTTTTCGTTTCTTGACTCAGACATGAGCAGCACGGAAAGAACCGCTGCTTGGTGATATTTGTCGCCTGGTGTGTCACTGCTGGAGAACAGAGGTGAGTTGGAAAGTAACAATATGAGGGAAGAAGAGTGTTTCTTTCACTGATTTTAAAATTGATTTTCCAGTTTAATCCTTGATTAGTGACTATTGTGAGCATGAGGGAATCATTTATTAGAGAATTCTGCTGCCCATTTTCTTTCTTTTTTTCTGACAATGCACTAGATGTTTAGTTGGAATTCTCATTTGCTTACATGTGTGTAAAGCATGTTGCTGGATACTCATTTATTCCTCCATGCAGCTGGCATGAATGAAAACCGAACACATAAGGGGGGGGGAGTGCCCCCGCGCTTCAGGGAAAGCATCTTAGTTTCGCCCATTACTAACATTTTAGTTGGACCCTTGGGGGTCCAGGCCCGTCCAAAAAGGTCACTGTGCCCCCTCAGCTGAATTCTCTCCTGACAAAACAACTAAACTGGAATAACAGCTAGGCTATAAGTAAAATGAAGTCATATAGTTTGGTAATGGAAGGACTTGGGCGGCTGGTTAGCTCAGTTGGTAGAGCGAGCGCCCATATAATAAGGCTTGGTCCTGACCGCGGCGGCCCGGGTTCGAATCCGGCCTGTGGCCCTTTCCGCATCCACTCCCTCTCTCTCCCCCCTTTCCAAGACTCTATCCACTGTCCTGTCTGTCAAATAAAGGAATAAAAGCCCAAAAAATAATCTTTAAAAAAAAAAAGGTAATGGAAGGACTTAACAATATAATGCAAAATAAAGCCCAAAACAGTGATAGTTTTGCATTTAGGAAACAATACGACATGTACTTGGGCTTGATTACATTGGTTTCTTTTGGAGTGTCCTAACTAGCCGCGAGCAACACGGTGCTGCACAGCTCGGCGCGACGTCTTATCTGAACTTCTGTCGGACACCTTGTTCCTATTTTTTCCTGTCATTCAAATTGAGAGCGCCGCAACATGGACGAGGAACGGCTGATTAGTTTAGATAAAATGAGACGAGAAAACCGGGTCAGTTGTCCTGGATGTAAATGAAGATATTAACTTGATTACTGACACTTTTAGCACAAGTATTGACGCTCGCAGTTATATGCGTAGCGTTCACTAGTGAAACTTTATTACGAGCTACCTGTCAAAAATATAACAGCCACCTCACTAATGGTTCAAATAAAACATGAACACACAGCACAAAGAGACAACTATGGAAACTCTGGGAAATATGAGCCGTCACGACAATATTTCAGTACGAAGCCTCGTTTTGATCCGCTCCGTTTGTCATTTGTGTGTTTTTTTTTTTTTAAATCTAGCTCAATAGAAAACAATGAGAGAAAGTAGGCCTTCAAATGTGGTGAATTAAAGCGCAAGAGAGTAAAAAACATCCTGTGCTCCTCTCACATCTTACTTTTTCTACCTGTTTGGATTATTTTGTTCAGTATCGTGGAATAAAACAATGGACTAATGTTACACTACAACAGGCTGAGCAGGGACAACAACTGGTGAGTGAAACATCCACATTTAGTTTTTATTAACTTCAATTGTAGTTATGAAGAAATCAGTCAGACTGTTAGATTAATGTGTTGTTTAACTCCTTGTTTACTGGATCTCGGCACCTGTCTGTGAACGCATTTTGACTCTGGCACGAGCAAGACGCAGGGCGTGCCTGAGGAGTTATCAGTAGCCTACAGTACCTCCTCATTTCACTACAGAAACCATAATAAGGCTTGAGGAGTTATCTGTAGCCTACAGTACCTCCTCATTTCACTACAGAAACCATAATAAGGCTTGAGGAGTTATCTGTAGCCTCCAGCACCTCCTCATTTCACTACAGAAACCATAATAAGGCCTGAGAAGTTATCTGTAGCCTACAGTACCTCCTCATTTCACTACAGAAACCATAATAAGGTGGCAGCTGGCTGGAAAAGATCGCTAGATAACAACCTACTTGCTCTTGGCTATATCGTATGTTATTTCCAGTAAATATCACAATATAAAACGTCCAGTTAGTACACGGTGTTAGTTTATAACCTCTTTTTGTGGACATACCAGCATGTGTATGCGTGTGTGCGAGCCTGTGCGCATAAGTGACAGTATGTAAACACCTCTCTGTCAGTTTATTTCTTTCATGAAACATGATAATGTTAAATATACACTTCATAAATCTCATCTCTCTAATAGTTTAGCCTATTAGCAACATTTTCATTCTCATCTATCTAATAGTTTAGTCTATTAGCAACATTTTCATTCTCATCTATCTAATAGTTTAGTCTATTAGCAACATTTTCTCTCCATCTCTCTAATAAAGATGGAGAGAATATGAGAGAATATGCTAATGTTGTATTAGCAACATATTCTCTCCAACTCTCTAATAGTTTAGCCTTTTGCGTGAGCTGTGAGCTCACCGCAGCAGCAGCCGTTACTACTATGGTTAGCAGAATGCTAAGCTAAACTCTTAGCAACATTTTCTCTCCATCTGTGAAACGCTTGCAGATATTGTAGCTCGCTAGAGCCTCGAATAACAGTTTGTCATCTCAATTGTATGTGAAATTGATTTTGCACCCAACAACACAGCAAGGTGACATTTCTGATGTGTATATTTCTCTACTATTCTGAGATGATTCGTGTTTGCCTCCAGTCTTTCCTTTGATTTGCCTCCAGCTAATTTGTGACATAATCATGACGTCGGCACGAAAAGTGTCTATGAGGATTTGTAATATCATGTGTAGACAATTAAGGGTTTCCTCTGTGTCATATAGGGGGTAGGGAATCACCAGATACATCCCTAACAAGGGGTCACATTGACCTCCTCTCGAGGCCAACGTTGTGTGGGAGCTGCAGGTTATCCGCTAGTCTTGATTAGAAAAACCTTGGAGATATGCTCTGTTCACTCGATCACACGTGTGCAAATGTGTATTCTGTCCTATAAATCTTCAGATATCGCACATGTGTTATACAAGACAGTCGAAGGATATAGGCAGAGACAAGGTAACTTTTTGTATAACTGGGTCGATGCATACTGTACCAAGATCTTCTGATATCAGATTTGTGTTGAAATAAACCATATACTCAAGTAACCTGAAGTATAAGTTTCTTCTGTATAAACCTTCTCCTCTGCTTCACAGTCCTGATGCAATGATGAACGTGTGTGTGTGTGTGTGTGTGTGTGTGTGTGTGTGTGTGTGTGTGTGTGTGTGTGTGTGTGTGTGTGTGTGTGTGTTGAGACATGAGCTGACCTGTTCTCTTGCTGGAACAGGGAACAGGCAGGTGATGATGGCTGGACAGGAGAACTGTTTCTGGGGTTGACTGAGCGGACACATGTCCTTCAGACTGTAGATGAAAACCTCCTGCTCCTATCACACAAACACACACATAAAAATATTATACAATGATGAAAAACACATTTTGTGTAAAACTCCAGACATACATCATTATTATTACACATAATGATTCTCAAGATTCCTTTCAAGACTTGGGAGATGTTGAGATGAATATTAGTCTCATGTCTGTGTCTTATGAATGGAGCGGCTAGCCTTGGGAAACAGCTAGCCTGGCTTTGTGCATAATTAAAAAAAAATCAGCTACCAACTCTTCTAAAGTCCACTGATTAAAGGTCCCATATTGTAAAAAGTGACATTTTCATGGCTTTTATGTTATAAAGCAGGTTCAAGTTCTATATTAATACTGTGAAAGTATTGAAATGCTTTATCCACAGAGATACACACAGCCCGTATTCAGAAACTGAGCTTTTGAAACAAGCCGTCAGGATTTCTGTCCATTTGTGATGTCACAAATCTACAATATTTAGACCATTTCAAAGTTTTAAATGTAAACATTCTAAATGGGTCCCAGTTTATTTACTGTTGCAGTGGATGTGAATGACATCAGCTGACAGGAAGTAAACATGGACCCAAGCTGTTGCCTAGCAACGCAATTCCATTGCAATGGAATTGCAATTCCATTGAAATGTACTAAAACGGAGTGTTTCAGACAAAGGGCAAATACAGGTATATTCAAGCAGACAGCATGAGGAAAATAAAGTTTTTTTTAAACAATAAAGTATGTAAACATGTTCTAGTATAAACCCAAAATACAAGTATGAACCTTAAAATGATCACAATATGGGACCTTTAAGTTGTCTACCAGTTCGATTATAAGTGACATAACAGCCTCCATATGGTGGCAATACTATTTAAATACATTCAGATTGGCTGTCTGGCACTTTTTAATAAATGGATTTCTGGGTGCATGGTTCTTTAATTTTCTTTAGTGACAATTAAAGTGATGATTACTACAGTAAATAGTAACAGTCAGGTTCACATTTTTAATGTGTATTTAAAAGCATATGTTGATCGGGATACTGTGCAGATATTTTAGAATGGAAAATATATGATTCTAATTCCACAATTAAGTGTGCCCATATCAATTTGTGACGTAAATTTGACACTTAACTGTATGGACCTGAAAATGAGCACGATATGTCACGTTTAACACGCTGTACTCGTTTGTTTAATCTTAATAACACTTGAATCAGTTGATGTACTTTCATGATCCACATTGTTGAATGCACTTATTGTGAGTCGCTTTGGATAAGCGTCAGCTAAATGAACGTGATATAATGTAATAATTTAAGTCATCTGAACATACACAATGAGTGTAGCCATTACATGAGTTGACATGATAGCCTTTCAATCTCAAACACAGCACCAGTCTGTGCTCTATTTACTCTTTCCCCTTCTCCCTCAAACCTTTTCATAAAACCTTTATGTTACAAGAAAAACAACAACAACTCTCAAAAGAAGTTTAAAAATATCAGATTACTACATAACCAACAGACGGCGTTCAAGAGCGCTCACTGCTCCAGCGTGTTAGAGCATTAATGTCCTAATGTCAGCTGCCAACTGTAAAAAAAATACATAGTGCGGGTAGCTTTTCGACAGTTCATAGAACAAATGATTGCCATACTCCAAAGTCAATTTGCCAACTGAATTCTGCAATGTTCCTGGGAAGCTGCACTACTGTGGCTCATCCTAACTTTGGGAGAAAGAGTTGCAAAACACCACTAGCGCTTTGAATTTCTGCCTGAACCCAAGTGGGCCCGACCAGGCTGTAATTTCTCAAAATTGTCCTGGGTTTGATTCAGGTCAGGTTTGCACCAACTTCCCAGTGTTTTTTTTTTGTTTTTAATGCAGACCTTATAGTCTGTGTAATGTCATGAATAATCTATAGGCTGTGTTGGTATCAAACCATTATAACTAATACAAATGTTGAGAATCAAACAAAACATCAGAATTAGGGGGTCATTTGGTCACATAGTGTACAATCTCTGTTTAATATAAATGGCAATGACATATGATATATATTTTTGGGCTGTGCTGAACATTCAGTAGGAGAAGGTGCATGTCGGAGAACTTTTTTTTTTTTTTCAGTGGAAATTCAGGTTTTTAAATTGGTGTTCGGGATGTTCTAAAGCTGCAGCTCTAAACACCAGGTGCATGGCCAGGTCATCTTACATACTGATCTGAAAACTGAAACAAGTGCTGTGCAGAAATAACATGTTTGCATGAAAATGGTGAATTTGAAGTGGTGTTGGCTGA
The DNA here is from genome assembly GCA_916700995.1 of Hozukius guyotensis. Taxonomy (NCBI): domain Eukaryota; kingdom Metazoa; phylum Chordata; class Actinopteri; order Perciformes; family Sebastidae; genus Hozukius; species Hozukius guyotensis. The sequence goes on from CAKALU010065373.1 coordinate 37,727, forward strand.
GTGGTTCGTACTGTACCTCAGTGGCCATCCACAGAATGTTACCCATCTTCATCTGACAGCTGATCCTGCTGCCTGCACAGGACATTCTCTTCACCTCCACCTGGCCCTTCTCCACATTCACCACACTGTAGCTCCTACACAACACACAAGTGACACAAGGCAGAAGATTTAAGGGTTTAAGCATGGACGTTAAAAATAAAGCAGAATATTAAAACTGTCTGCCACACTCCCATTCTCCTCAACCTGCCTGTCTCAGCTCAACCATCCCCCCCCCCCCTGGTTCCTACAATAAAGCCTTCATCTGCATTTGGGTCCACCTGCACCACTCACAACAGCATGGCTGTAATCCCCAGTAAACAGAGTAGAAGAAGTAGTAGTTGTGAACCGGACACAAAATAAGACGCCTTGGCCATCTAACCATCTACGAGAGAGAAATGGAATTTGTTTCAACTGGGCAAGTTTTAATTATTCTTTTACGTCAGCTAGTATTGGCAATGTTTCATTTTGTCCGGAGATGAAGACAAGCATTCTGAGAAGTCTGAGAAGACCAAAACAGCGGAACCAGCTGATCAATCATGTGAGATAAAGCTGAAGTAGACGAGATTGGAGCAAATGTGATTAAAAAAAGTTTATTTTATGAAACGGTCGCTATATCGTGACAGTAGTATATGAAATAGGTAACCTGAAAAAAATCATGTTCCTCTGTGTCCTCCGGTGCTCCTAACGGCATCTGCAAGATTTCACAGACCGGAGGAAAACAAGCAGTAAGAGCTGATCTGAGGTCTGCTGTCCAGCAACCGTCTATGAGAGCCGGCTGTCAATCACTCGCAAACTCCAACCAAACGGTCAAACTAGGCAGCGCTGATCAAATATGAATCAATATTCTGTTACTGTAATGCCTATTTCTCTCCTCAGATGTTCTCAGAATCATCTTGTAGTGCACGGTTTAGCTATAGAATGAGAACGTTTGTGACGCCGCCGCCATTGTGAAATCTGGTGAAGGAACGCCAAGTTTCGGTCACATGACCGGAGCACAGCCAATAGGAACGCTCTCTCAATGAAATGACCTGTGATTGCTCAAAGTCTCCCGTCACGGGCTAGATATTCTAAAGCCTGAAAACAGAGCCATGAGGAGGAGCAGAAGTCTAGTTTTCTCTCTGAACACTTGAATTACAATACGCTGAAAGGTTATTATGGGATTTTTGCCCAATGATGCCAAATATATACTGCCTACTGAAGCTTTAAATGTTCGCTATTGCAGAACTTATTCTGCAAAGGCATTTCCATAATCCATTTAGCGCACAAACTCTTTTTCAACAAAGGTAAAAACCACCTCAAGTGAGCGTAAACTTTTAACAATTGAGGAAACTTCCTCGAATTTTGCCATTTCAATAAAGCTTTTCAAATGCAATACTTCAAAATGTGCTTCTTCCACCTCTTTCACTTTGCTGACCGTTTGCAAACAGGTAAATGGACCGTGCGCGCCCTCATTTAGTTTAAGGAGTGTGCTAGACCAGCTTAGTGTGGATGGAAGGCCAAAACTAAAAGAAGATGACTTCTATCTGCGTTAGTATGGACATTGTTTAAATGACTGGAGGTCATTTAAACAACTGCCTCCCATAGCCAGTTCCCAAGTCCTGAGGTCTGGTGGAGGGCAGTGGGAAAGTCGGGGGAGGGGAGCTAACAAGGTCTCATCACAGTGAAGGGGTTAACGGCAGGAAGAAGTCTACGGGAGTCAGCAGCAGTAATTAACACCACCTGTATGAAGGGATGAAAGCTGCTTTTATTGGACAGAGATTAACCTGGAATCCTGCTGCCACACACAGAAAACAATAGAGCTGTTAGATCAGACCCACGGGAGTCAGGATTACTGTGCTGTATAAGCATCTAAGGGCGCGTTCACACCAGCCTTGTTTAGTCCGGTTGAACCGAAACCCTGGAGCGTTTACCCCCCTTGGTGTAGTTCGTTTGGGTTGGTGTGAACGCAGGAATTGAACCCTGGTGCGGACCAAACAACCGCTCCCTGGTCTGCCGCCTCGAAGGGGTGGTCTCGGTCCGCTGTCAAGTGAACTCTGGAGCGGTTCATTTCTGGTGTGAACACCATTCAAACCAATCACAGGAAACGTACCATTTAATGCGTCATTTTATGGGTTAAAAGAAGGTTTTCTTTTTCTGTTTTGGTTACCGGTGGCTATTAGCGCATTTGCTGGCAAAATGTCGAGTGGCAGGGGGACAAACCTGGACTCACAACGAAGTGAGATGCCTCCTTAACATATGGGCTGAAGATGATGACAGTGTCTTCCTCAAAATGCCTGCATTAAAGGTCCCATATCGTGTTCATTTTAAAGTCATACTTGTATTTTTTGTTTCTACTAGAACATGTTTACATGCTGTAATGTTAAAAAAACAACTTTATTTTCCTCATACTGTCTGCTTGAATATACCTGGATTTACCCTCTGTCTGAAACGCTCCGTTTTAGTGCATTTCAACGGAATTGCAAAAGAATTGTGTTGCCTGGCAACAGTTTGGGTCCATGTTTACTTCCTGTCAGCTGATGTCATTCACATACACTGCAACCAGGAATAAACTGGGACATATTTAGAATGTTTACGTTTAAAACCGTCTAATGGTCTAAATATTGTATATTTGTGACATCACAAATGGACAGAAATCCTGACGGCTTGTTTCAAACGCACAATTTCTGAATACGGCTGTGTGTATTTCTTCGTATATTGAGCGCTTCGATACTTTCACAGTATTTATAAAGCACTTAAACCTGCTTTATAATATAAAAGACATGAAAATCTCACTTTTTACAATATGGGACCTTTAACAGCATTTTGAGAATGCAGGACTGTGGGCTTTGACTCATGCCCACATACTGTATTTATCAAATCAATCACATAGCAGTTTCCCTCACCTTTTTAATATGATACATTATTGTTGTCAGGGTGAAGAAAGACCTGCAGCGACACTTGTTTTCTACAGAAATCTTAGATAATGACAACGTGGATCTCACTTAATAGATCAAATCAGATTTTTAATAAAACTACAATATCAGTTTACATCAGAGGGCTGGCCCTCAGAATCTGGACCAATCAAGGCATTTTCTCTCTTTCTGTCCATTTCAGTGACATTTTTTCATCGAAAGTGCCGTGGTTCAATGCAAAATACTATATAGTAATAATTCATAGTAGTTATCATGTAGTTTAAATGTATGCAGAACACTCAAAGTAGGACAGGTTACTGAAGAGAAAAAAAAACAAAACAAGAAATGTATGACTGAGAAGAACGTTATGAGCAGACTAAAAGTTGAGACAAACCTGTTGTCCTTGTCTCCGTTCCAGAACACAGCGCTGTGTCCCTGCAGGAAGAGCTGCGAGTGGCTGTCACAGGACAACATATACCTGAGGCAGGGGAAGCTGGGCTCCTGCATCTGCCTCACACACAGCGTGGCCACTGGCCTCTGCACACACACACACACAGAGGGTACAGTAATTGCTGATGTTTTCTGAAGACAAGAACTTATATCATTACACTTAATCACCACTCACTGCTTCCTGCTGAGTAAAACCTTTTGGAGCTGCAGTGCAACTGGTACAGCAACAATTGCACCACTACTTGATAAAACTGAAACATTATTGTGCCTTAACTTAACTTAACTTAACTTATGGGGTCAGTCTGTTTTTGTCTGTTGTCTAGTTTATTAGGGATGCACCGATACCACTTTTTTTCAGACCGAGTACAAGTACAAGTACCTACATTTGGGTACTCGCCGATACGAGTACCGATACGAGTACTTCTATGTGCCAATAACCCTCGTTAATAGCCAGCTGGAGGGTGTGAGCGACACACGACAGGCTGGGGAGTCCCACATACGAGGCGGTGCGCCGCGACCGGCTCTAGGTCGGCTTGGAAAGGCTCGGGGTGAAGGTGGCTCGCGGCCGCAGCTTTACAGCGCTCCCCACCCAGACCTCGCATCACCGTGGACAAAGGGCTCGCTGCGCCCTCTCTCCCCGCCGGGGAGAGACGGGGCTCCCGATTCGACTGTCGACCGGTCCGCCCCAACCGCGTCGTGCCGCGGCCCATGTAAAAGCGCCAGGGGTCTGTGGCGTTGTTGGCAACCCACCTGACCCGTCTTGAAACACGGACCAAGGAGTCTAACGCACGCGCGAGTCAGAGGGTGCAAGCAAAACCCCGTGGCGCAATGAAAGTGAGGGCCGGCGTGCGCACCACCGGCCCATCTCGCCCGCACCGTCGGGGAGGTGGAGTGTGAGGAACTGAAAGATGGTGAAGAGGGTTAACGTCACGCTGCTGTAAAGTGGTATCAGTACCGTTGTATCGGAGCTGTTTTGCGAGTACGAGTACATGAGCACAGTATCGGACCCGATACCCGATACTGCTATCGGTATCAGTGCAGCCCTATAGTTTATATTATATTTTATGTATTTCTAGGATTATTTTACCAGTTTTCTCACAATTTGGAATGTCAAGTTCCTTTTGCATGGCAGTCCTTGTGTTATCTGCTAATACTGTTGTACTGCTGTTGCCAGTCACTTTTTGTTTTACCTGCCATTGAGGAGCTACACTGGGAGGGTGTATTGCATATAAGTTTCACAATGTCCCATGTGACAAGGGCATGATCTCTCACAGGCTTCCCACCCGCACACATGACCAGTTTTGTTCTGACCCTAACCCCAACCCTGGGTTTTTTGTGATGGTGGATCAGACTTTTTCAGTTTGTTTGTTAATGTCTTTTCATGGGTCTCTAGCTCTACCACGACCCTAACCACACTGTGACAAGTACAGCGAATCAGTCGATTTCCTTACAAAGCAGAGCAAACTGGGAAACTTGTGTGTTTTCGTTCAATCACTATGTCCGCCAAATAAAATAGTGTGAGGCTCACCTTCTCGGGCTTGGTGTCCCAGCATTCAGTCAGCATGCTCTGGAGGCAGCAGAACTGAACCTTCTCTGGACTGCCCAGCACCGGCCGAATGCCTTTGGCGAGCTTCTTTGCTATCTGAAGCTGGTGGTGTCCAAGCACTGGCCTCCGCCCCGACAGCAGCTCATACAGCACCATACCATAGGAGAACATGTCCACCTTTAGGCGGGGATGATGAGAGAAAAAAACAAGGGACATCAAGGTCAGGTTATTCTCTTAAAAATCCGCCGGCCTGCTGGCGGGCCCTGCCACTATTCTGTCTTTCAGGGGCTGTAGTGGCTCAGTTTTAGAGCTAGTGTGAAGATACATACCGTATGAAACTAGATGACTTAAGGAATCCATTGGTACCGACCATGTCATGTTAGCTTGTCAGGAAGGAGGCTAAATGCTCCAAAGTTAGGCTGAATTTTGGCGAGGAAAAACTGGCATAGCCATTTTCAAAGGGGTCCCTTGACCTCTGACCTCAAGATATGTGAATGTAAATGGGTTCTATGGGTACCCACGAGTCTCCCCTTTACAGACATGCCCACTTTATGATAATCCAATGCAGGTTTTGGCAAAAAAAACATGCAGTATTTTGCATGCAGTATACATGTGTTATTTTAACCTATTCTAAAATGGTGTAATTGAATATTTATGCATACTGGGGTCCCTAAACAGTCTTGGAATCACACAAATTGGGTATCACTGTAAAGCTGAGACTGTTGTGGATTCAATGAGCCCCATTGTATTCACGACTACAAACCTGACTTCACTGTACAAAATGACCTGTGGTGACCTCTAGGATAATCACAGCCTCATGAAACTTTACAGCCACAAACTAGAGACCTAGAGCACTCAGAGGATGGATGGATCAAACTAGAGACCTAGAGCATTCAGAGGATGGATGGATCAAACTAGAGACCTAGAGCATTCAGAGGATGGATGGATCAAACTAGAGACCTAGAGCATTCAGAGGATGGATGGATCAAACTAGAGACCTAGAGCATTCAGAGGATGGATGGATCAAACTAGAGACCTAGAGCATTCAGAGAATGGATGGATCAGACTAGAGACCTAGAGCATTCAGAGGATGGATGGATCAAACTAGAGACCTA
>CAKALU010065374.1:0-48863 GCA_916700995.1 Hozukius guyotensis
GCAACCATCTTGGACTCTAACCACTGGCGCACTTTACACTTACTTTACACTATACATCCTATATACCACTTTATAGACTGCACATATGTACATATTACATTTATTTATTGTACATACTACATTTATTTATTGACGGACTGCACACACTATGTTCACCCATTCACTCTGTATCTTTTATATCTCTATTTATTGTTTTTATATTTTTTTTGTACACCTTTACCTCACCTGTGTTTCACTCTGTTTGCTGATGTTTGCTGATGTTGCTGCTTTGACACCTGAATTTCCCTCTGGGGATTAATAATGGTTCATCTTATCTTATCTTATCTTAATTAAATTCTCTCCATTATTCCTGTTGCCCTTAAGTAATTAATTAGAATATTGTGTACTTTCTTAGATGTCTTTCCTAGCAGATTCCCCATTGTAATATTTCCATCATCTACTCCTGATAGCAATTCCCTTCTTTCTTTGTCATATTTGTTGCACTCTATAAGAACATGCTTGACAGTTTCTGGGTTTATTACAGTGCGTGCATAGTCCAGTTGGGTGCTTGCCTATTCTATGGAGTGTTTGGTTTAATCCTGTATGTCCTATTTTCAGACGGGTAATGACCATCTCTTCCCTTGGGCTCCCACTCCGTATTCCCTGTGGCATCCCCGCAGTGCATTGTGAGATTTGAATGTTTGAGCTTTTTTTTTTATTTTATTTTTTTATTGAAGATAATTCATTTACAAAAATGAAGGCATTGTAATCTAAACTCAATACTTCTAACATACAAGGCACAATTGGATAGGAAAAATAACTTAAATTATAAAAAAAATAATATAATAAAAATAAAAGTCAAATCAAATAGTAGGCCTACACATTATGTGATTGTAATCTTATGTTCCCTTTTCTCTGTCAATCTCTCAATATTATCATTAACAATGTACACCTCACGAGTCAGCCACTGACCTGCTGTCAAACTCTCTGGAACTGTAGGTGTTAGGCCTATGTAGCCTAATCTAAACATAAAAGCAACACAGTCATTTTATGGACACTAACTTTGAAAACCTGCACCACAGTGAAAGTTTCTTACATTTGAATAATTAAAAAAAAGATCAGTGGGTAGCACATATGGCTACTACTGTAGGCCTACTAGGCAACATATTGTCATAGTATAGTTTAGCTATTAGTAGACCTGCACAAAAGATCAACATGTTTCATAAAGCAAACAAAGTTGGCAACAGGAAGAGACATTTCTGTTTCCCTCACGCAATATGTAATTTATTTATTTATTTATTTTATTGAAGATAATTCATTTAAAAAAATTAAGGCATTGTAATCTAAACTCAATACTTCTAACATACAAGGCACAATTGGAAAGGAAAAATAACTTAAATTATAAAAAAAATAATATAATAACAAAATAAAAGAGGGTATAAAACAATTAAAGGAACAAAAAAAGAAATGCATAAATAAATAAATAAATAATAATAAGACTGCACTCTTCCATAGTAGCTCTAGGGGTCATCATCATATATGTTCAGTTCTTTATAAGCTCTGAGGAGAGACTTTGCATGTTGTCCTTTCATTAGTCTTAAAGCACTGAGATGATTGTCCACAAGGTCCCTTTTGAAAACGGATAAATAGGGGTTTCATTTTCCTCCATTTGGATGCATGGATGAAAGAATTTGCCAGCAGTATCAGATTGTTCAATATCAAGTCACTCTTAATGTCCTTCATGTTTATACCAAACACAATATTTTGTCTTGTGAGGAGCAAGTAGTTGGATTTTGGTTGACAGCCAGTCCTGCAAATCTTCCAAGTATGCCGCAGAATATATACAGTGGAAAAACAGATGATCAGTAGTTTCAATCTCAGTCTCACAAAAGTTGCAGTTATTGTGATAAACATTAAATCTCAGGTTTAGCAATTCATTGGATGGATAAATATTAGACATTATTTTATAAATGGACTTCACTTACAGGGTAAGTGATGTATTTAGATCTCCATTTCTTAATGTCTGAGTCTGAAAATAGTTGGATGATGTAAATTTCTGTTTGATCGTATTGGGTACAGTATGTTGGTCAGGTGATTACGTAACAATTTGCCACTGTGACCATAAGGATAAGGAACAGAGCCTAGAAGGTAACCCACAAGTTGTGAAAACGTGTAGAAACTCTTGCGAGAGTTTGGCAACTTCCCATTAGACCACCTGACGACCTGCCACGAACTAGAAAACCGCAAACAAGGTAAGGTGCGTTTACTTTGGTGATAAAACCATTAAAATGTACAATGACCAGTGTTGTATAGGTTAACAATTTAATCAATTAGGCTACATTACTCAGAAAAAATAATTGCATTTTAGCCTACTTTACTAATTACTCAGCAGCAAAAGGAATCATTTAGTCTACTCATTATTTTCCTTACTCACTTTAACCTTAGAACTCATAACAAACAAATATGATGTGTCTCTTTTGGTTGATGCTAGCTAAATGTAGTGAAGCAGAGATGATTTATTGAGTCACTGATGCAGTAATGATATAGACCTTTTCAAACTTTACGACTTAAGTTTTAAATCTTCTAAATAGGCCCTTTTGTATTTCCTGTTCCTGTGTTTGTTAATGCAGTAGCTGACCGGATGTAAACTTGGGCCAAAGTTGTTGCCCCTAGCAACATAGAGAATAAATTCATAGGTTTATGAGAATAAAGTTATAATATTATAAAGTAGTAATTTTACGTGTTATTTTCTTTTTTTCGTAAACTTATGACTTTATTCTCTTAATATTACGACTTTTTTTTCTCGTAAACTTATGACTTTATTCTTGTAATATTACGACTTTTTTCTCGTAAATTTATGACTTTATCCTCGTAATATTACGACTTTTTTCTCGTAAACTTATGACTTTGTTATCGTAATATTACGACTTTTTTCTCGTAAACTTATGACTTTATTCCCATATTATGACTTTTTTCTCGTAATATTATGACTTTATCCTCTTAATATTACGACTTTTTCTCGTAAAATTATGACTTTATCCTCGTAATATTACGACTTTTTTCCTCGTTAAGTTATGACTTTATTCTCATAATATTATGACTTTTTTCTCGTAAAGTTATGAATTTATTCTCGTAACATTATGACTTTTTTCTCGTAAAGTTATGACTTTATTCTCATAATATTATGACTTTTTTCTCGTAAAGTTATGACTTTATTCTCGTTATATTCCGACTTTTTCTCGTAAAGTTATGACTTTATTCTCGTTATATTCCGACTTTTTCTCGTAATATTATCACTTTATTCTGGAAATCTCAGATTTATTTTTCCCTCAATGTGGCCCTAATACTTCGTAGTACATTTGCTCTTTGGCCCTCACTGCATTAGACTTATATACCATATACTTAGACTATAAACTGTGTTACCTTCATCACAATGCTCAAATGTTTTGCGCGACCAGACAGATTTCTTTTTATTTCTTTTTTGCCTAAAATGGCTCTTTTGATAGTAAAGGTTGCTTACCCCTGTACTAGGCCAAGTAAGGCAGTAGCAGGGTGTACTGGAATGAGAAAGGGTGCTTTTTATTGCTCAATCTTCCACTGTTCATTTGAAGGTGAAATATTGTGTTATTTCCTCTTTTAAAACTTAAAAAAAAAAACCTGCTTTAAGTGGTCTCTCACTCTGTGATGTTGGTAATATGTAAGAAATGTAATCATAAGTACAGTATAAACAGGCTTCAAGTGTGTGATGTGGATCAAGAGTGTTGAGAAAAGTGTCTGCTTGTGTATCTTGCTGTTTTAGTGTGAATGTGTGTGTGATCCTGGGAGGATCAGTGCTTTTCAGTCCTGCTAACAATGAGGGGGATTACTGTCAGTCCTCCCAGTGTCCTTCCCTTCCTTCCTCCTCCCTCCCTCTCTATCCACTGTGAGTTTTTCCTGCTGGGTTTAGTTACAGTAGCTTTAAACTGATTTAGCCATTTAGTGTCAGCCTATTGAGGGATGACAACCACTGTCTGTCCCCTCGGCCTGCTCGACCCGGATCTGATGGCTATACTCAGTAGTGCTTGGCTCGGATTCAGCCCAATATACACACACACACACACACACACAGAAATAGACACACTTCTCTGTGTGCAGCACTGTTGAGATGGATACAGGTTGAACAAGGCTCTAGTGGCAGCCTCGCTGACGATATGTGCTCCATCATTCTAATCAGCACACACATGCAGTTGGCACACGTGACCCAGAGAGCAATGAGGCAAGCAGAAGTTCAGCATGGATGTAGAGATAAATAAAGGAACATTTGTGTCAAGGGAGGAAGGGAAAGAAGAAGATAATTGATAGAGAGACCTAAAAAGGCAGGAGAAAAGAGGAAAAGTCTAGATGGGAGTGAAAATGGATGTAAAGGCAGGATGGGGAGGGGAGCAAAGTGAAGGAGGTAATGATGTAGATGAACTATGAGATGGTGTGGTATAAGAGGGGTCACTGTCAGGATGAGAGGAAACGAAAGTGATGACGAAACAGAAGATGCCTTGTTAAAAGGTCATAAATCTGCATCGACTCTGAGCTTTAAACAAATATGGGCTCTTAAGAAATGAAACAGGAGGGAGGAAGAAGAGGAAGCAGGAGGAAGGGAGGTAGAGAGTGAAGGTGTAGTGGACAGAGATAAGAATGAAAAAAGCGCTTGTGTGATAAAAGTGTTTATCTCCCGCAGTACCAAGGTTTAATATCCTGTGTGGCTTGAATGTGTTTACTGTTTGGGTGTGATTATGAGAGACAGAACGGAGAGACAGTACTTGTCTACTCTGTAAGTGTGTATGTGTGTTGCACCTGCCTGTGTGAGCCTGCATTTATTTGTTGTATTTCTGATATCTACCTCGCAGCAGCACGGAAGATTTGTTTCATTGATTGTATCTGTGAGTGTGCTATTAAACCGATGGGCGGCCGATCCCCCGCTGCCCGAGCTTCAGCGAGTGTGTGAGCGTGCGTCCGTCAGGAGTGCCAGGCCACCTGTGGGATGTTTGGTTATTAAGGCACAGCTGGGTGTGTTTTAATTTTAATTGGTTGGGCTACTTTGTGTCGCGTCTGAGGGAATGAGAGGCGAATACAGCAGAGGGGGATGGAAGTTCCAGCTGGGTTTATAAACTAAAGAGTGTAAAAACAACTATAAATACGTAGCATTGATGTGTGGAAGCAAGAATGTGATATGAGATTGAGAGCTGCTGTGTTTATGTGCTTCACTCCCTTTTGAGTTAATCTAAGTTAGTGGCATCATGTGGTGTGTGAGTTAATTCACAAGGGTCAAAGGTCATTTAGATTGTTCATGTCATGAGGTCAACTCCAAGATTCAGTTAAACCATTGAAAACACAAGGTCAGGACTATTTCTAACCAGAACCGTTCAATCCAAAATGCTGTAAAATGTAGTCTGTTGTCCTTTGCCTTTGTGGATCCATGTCATTGTTTGGAAATTTCAAAATGTCATTAATTTCTAATGACATTTTTATTCTTTTCTCATTCTAAAAGATTGGAGATAATTAGGTTTTGTCAGTAGTCTAGTCCATCAACTGCTGCCACCAACGTTCACACTGAAGAAAATCCGTCATAGAAGAGGAAACAATTTCAGTTTCTCCAGACACAATAGCAGCAACATACTGCACCAGAATACAATGCAACATCATGCTGTATTGAAGAAGACTTGAAACTAGCGATTGAGACCATAAACTCATGTTTACAATTTTTACTGCGGTAATGCATCAAGTGAGAAGTAGGCTCATTTTCTCATAGACTTCTATACAGTCAGACTTCTTTTTGCAACCAGAGGAGTCGCCCCCTGCTGGCTATTAAAAAGAATGCAAGTTTAATGCACTTCTCCATTGGCTTCACTTTTTAGACCCGGAAGTTACCCACTGCTTCCTCGCTGGTACTCCTGTCTCTTTCTCCAAAGGGGTGTGCTGATTGCCATTTACTGTAGGTAATACACTGACTATGAATAAGTACCTACATACAACCCCAAAAACTCAAAAACTCCAAACTAGACTAGACTCATTGAACCAGCCTGTCAAAGAACAAAACAGCATGATAAGCAGACCACCAATCATATCAACTTAACTGTAAAATCTTCTAATGAACTGCAACAAGAGCTCGTTCTTCGGCATACTGCTCGGGATCATGATAGAATACTGTATGTTGTAGATGCATTTGCATTCGCACGTAGTCACACACCATAAAACACTGGATTTACTGCCATAGGCAAAAAAAATCCCCCAAGGCCCAGTAGAGAGATAGAGAGAAAGAGAGAGAGAGAGGATCAGAGAAGAAAGTCAGTGTTAAAAGAAGAGGAAAGAGGGAGAAGGGCCCGGAGGAGCTGAAGAGCAGCTGTTGAGAGCTGCTCCTTGGAGAACTTCTGTACATGCTACAGGCTCCTCCCATTGGCTAACATTACAGCACTGCAGCTGTCTGGAGAATAAAACGCACACGATTCACACTCAGAAACGCGGCATCCCCACAGCGACACACACAGAAGTTAAAGTTACGCACACACACATAACTCCTATCTTGAATGTGTACTTGTGTGTTATACCAAGGCTCATACATACCTAGAAGCATGTTGAGTTGCGCAGCGTAATGAAAGAGTTGCACATTCTTTGCACTTGACCTTGTTGCCCAACTCTCAGTACACCTTAAAACACACATACACACCTGCCTGAGGCCAAGCATACACAGAGCCAAGAAAAATAGTGGTTGCATTTACATCATCCAGCCAGCTTACAACGCTCCTCCACTCTCCTCTATCTCTTCCCTTTGATTTCCATCACATATGCGCACACACACACACACGCTTGTTTCCCTCGTGTGTTGTAACAGTAATAGCAGTGACAGTGAGAGCAACTTAAGGCATCCCAAGAGTACACCTGATAATTACTATCATATGCTCCACTGGCTTACTAATGGAGCTTAGCTATTATATCCCACCCTGACGTCCTTTTTTTTTTTTCTTTTGCTCACGTTTCTCCCTCGTCTCTCCCGCTGTCGGAATAAACCGGATCTTGTGTGTATCGCTTGTTGTGTTGAATAAGGGCGAGAGTGTTTGATAGATCTTCTTTTCCCCCTCATTTATACCCTCTTTTCCATTTTCAATCTCCCCTTTTGACCTCAGTTTCTATTTCATACCGTTCATTCGCTCTTACGACCTTCCCCGCTTCCTTTACCTTAATGGAAAAAAACAACTACCAGCTATCTAGTGATGAGAGAGTCCTGCTTATTACAAAGCCAGAGGGGTCTTATCAAGCCGTTCTGTGCAGTAATAGAAAACACTACACTAGCGTTTAGTCGCTGACAGCTGCTGTGCCAGTGTGTCTACCTGTGTCAAGGTTTTTCCTTCTCCTGCATCGCCTCTTTGTGTGTGTGTGTGAGGGATGGGCCCTGGTGTTTCTCTCAGCATGCGTCCTTATCAGCTTATCAGACCTGTCCACTTTATTTGATGCTGGATCAGAGGACATAGCTCTGCATAACCTCACACACACACACGGCAGAAAAAAGGTATGTGTTTGTAAGATCGAGAGAGAGTAAGTACCTACTGTAAGTGTGTGTGTTACTGTAAATTATTTACTTCTAAAGCCGCCAGACTCTCCTCCCTCTTCCTTGCACCGCCTGGCCCTGTCTGTCTCTTACCACCCTGTTATGTCTATACTCGCACTATATAAATGTGCGGTATATATATTTCCTTCCTACACTCATTCTCCACAACTTTGACCTCTGTACAACTGTACAAAGCAGCCTTAAAGCTGCAGTGCGTAGAATTGGAGCAAATATGATTAAAAAAAAGTTATTTTTATAAAACGGTCACTATATCCCGACAGCAGTGCATGAGACAGGTAATCTGAATAAATCATGTGCCTCTGTGTCCTCCGGTGCTCCTAATGGCATCTGCAAGATTTCACAGACGGGAGGAAAACAACCAATCAGAGCCGAGCTGCCGTCTCTGAGCAGCTGTCAATCACTCACGAACTCCGATCAAACAGTCAAACTAGGCAGCGCTGATCAAATATGAATCAATATTCTGTTCCTGTAATTGTCCTTCCTGTAAATATTTCTCGCCTCAAATGTTTTAAGAAACATCTTGTAGTGTACTGTTTAGCTGTAAAATGAGAAAGTTTGTGACCCAGCAGTCATGTTGAGCTCAGTTGAGGAAATACAAAGCACCGCCCACCAGCCGGAGCAAATTTTCTCATTTTACAGTTAAACCGTACACTACAAGATGTTTCTGAAAACATGGGATTGAAGTCTCCCGTCACGGGCTAGATTTTCTAAAGCCTGAAAACAGAGCCAGGAGGAGGTGCAGAAGTCTAGTTATCTCTCAGAACACTTGAATTACAATATGAAAGATTGCTATTGAATTTGCCCAGTGATGCCAAAAACATTCTGCCTACTGCAGGTTTAACTTAAATACTCTCAGAGAATCACAAGACATATTTATGGTTCTCTGGTCACGACCTGTACTGTATGAAAAGCTGTCTGAGGGCGTCCTTCTGTTCTGAGCCACATGCTGCAGGCTAAGGGGCAGCACGGGTGGGGCAAGAGAGACTAACATTCCTTACTAATTGTATGTGTTCTCCATCCCTACCTTTCCCTAGTATGTGTGTGAGTGTGTGTGTGTGTGTGTGTGTGTGTTATGTCTGTGTTTGTGCTTCGCTGTGCAGAATAGTTTGGAAAATTGCCGCCAAGACATGCGTTTGTGAACCTGACCTTTGCCACACTAGGGTCAGGTTTTATGTTTCAAAGGTTAGCTGTTACGCTACAGTAAGAACGAGGTCAGGGGTCATATCAGGGCACATTTGTCCAACTGTGATTCTGCTTGAAGGTGCTTTCTGTGTCTTGTAAGAATATATATTTCAAAATAACAATCCGCTCTTATGAATCAGTGTTAGTTTTGCTACGTTTGCTCTATTGGCAAAAGATGTAGCGCAGCATTGATTCAATCTATGCCCGGCTCATAAAAGATTTCACATTTGCCCTCAGGGGAACGGGTCTCTTTTCAAGTTGAAATCCTTTGCTGCACAGGAAATTATGCATTAATATGTGAGGCAGCAGCAGCAGTTTGTTTAAAATACATAGAAGAAGAAGGCGTTGGCTGCACAGACAAAGTTGTTACTACAAAAATTAACAGAAAAAGCCATCTTACCCAGTGTAAATGTTTAAGACACAAATTATCAAGCATCAAGTTCATGAGGCAGACAGGACATTTTTTCATAAGTTTAAGTGCCGACTCACTAATAAGTCCCAATCATAGAGTGTATATAAAGATGGATGACGCATTCCACTTCCTCCCGCTGTTCAGAAGTCAAGCCAAAATATCCTGGATACGGGAGCTGATATCTTGATATTTTGACGTCATTTGGAGCCAGAGTCTGCGCAGTAGTGATCAAGGGGTTGAAGCCGCGGTATCGAAGTCACCCGCATGAACCAATCACAAGCTGAGTATGGCCACAGGTTGTTAGCGAGAGATACTCACAGCTGTCAATCATAACGTCTCACCCCCTTTTTATAGCATCAAATAACTAATTAAAACTAGGGCTGTCAAAGTGAACGTGATAATAATGCGTTAACGCAAATATATTTTAACACCACTAATTTCTTAACGCAACTTGACAACCTATCCTAACCTTAACTATTTGAGGTCAATGCCTAACCTTAGCAATCTCGCGAAAGTTTCCCCAGTTTGCCAGTTCCCTTGTAGACACTACTATGATCCACTAGAATAAAGGTTTTAGTCGTTAATATGCCAAAAATGCTCTATTTCATTTTTACTTAAGGTAACATTGTAACAAGCATTTTCTTTTTTCAATGTATTTTAAACAACAAGAAGCAGCCAAATCCCCATCATCCTCTTTACTGCTCCTTCACTATAATAGTGTGTTATTGTAAATGTTTTACTCCCCAGACTCTCCACTCTATTACTTGCACTGACAAGTTGTGTCTGTTCTTCAAATTTAATGACAATTCTCAGGAATAAAAACTCCATTCTGACAATAAAACCAAAACAATCTTTTACTTTTGAAGGTGGATGAGTGTCATAGGGTTTTTGTTGAAATCTTGTTGCTCAGTGTACAGAGAGAATCTCGCCAAATGATTTATTATTTATGTTTTATGTTCGTGAAGCAGGAAAAACTCGGCTATAATAGGACCACTGAGATGAAATAAACTATGATCAGCCATCCATTCAGCCGACATACCTTTTGTTAACTCTCAGAAAAGCAACGCTGTCGGTGGCATTTTCAGTATTCTGTGGATGACATTTTCTTCAGGCAGGAAGTTTCCAGGTCTGCAGTGATATACAAGTTGACTTCTCTCTCTCCCCTGTGTGACAGACCTATCAATGAGTCCCGGCTTAGCTCAGGGGAGTTTGTCAGGCTTACCTGGTGTTAGCGATGGGACATCTCTCTCTGCTTGGGGTTATGTGTGTGTGTGTGTATTGAGGAAACGTACAGTATACATTCCATATCGCCTGTTCACTGCAGTGAGCAGCTGTTAACAGCATTACCCACTGTGTATCTATCTGTGTAGCATCATTGGGTGTTATTTCTCCCTGAAGTAAAGTGCGCCCTCAGGTGATGCTTTCTTTCTTACTGCATTCCTCACAAACAAACACTTTAAGACATGCAGGAAACAACATGTTCTGGTATGTAGCAGAGGTGTTAACCGACCTATAGGGATTACAGGTCTTCCAGAGAAAGATTGGAAAAAAGACAGAGTTAGAGGGAGGGATGAAGCGGCGTGTATCCATGGCAACGGCGCCGGTCCACGGTGTTTTTAAGAGAAGTGTATGATGATTGCAAGGGAAGGCAAATGGATTCCCTGTGGGGTTTACTTCTTTGTAGCTGTGGCCCCTTTTTTGTGAAAACCATTACTGAAAATGCATGTGTGTGTGTCTGTGAGACATTTTCAGTGTGTGTGTGTGTGTGTGTGTGTGTGTGTGTGTGTGTGTGTCTGTGTGTGTGAGACATTTTGAGTGTTCTCTCAATCCTCTTTGTGAAGGAGTTTTTGTGGCACAAAAGCACCTTCACTTCCAAGGCTTGATTCCCATTTGGATCGCAAAAATCAAGGTGTGGAAAAAGTAAACTCGAAGCTGCAAAAGACATTTTTTGAATTTCATTTCCATAGTGGTGGTACAATAGTGCAACCTGATCCCATGCTGATCATTTTGGGGCATTTTGGAGATACTGAAAACATTGCTTTTGCCTTAAAGGCAGGGTTGTTTAAATATTTTAGAAACATTTTTTGTTATATTATTTAAAATTCTCATTAAATCCTAACAGCAATCAATAAATCAAATGCTCTGACAAAAACAAGAAAAAAATCCGGTATCTGTGGCTGTCGCAGGACTGTAATAAACCTGTCCAATCATTACATTGGGGGCCGAATGAAATGATTGGACAGGCTACCTGTCTGTCTACCTACGTGCACTCTGCCTGTGCACTCATTGCGCGTCACCGGAGTCTTCCACAAGCTGCTAGCTTGACAGCTGTGAGTACTAAAACAGCCATGTTCACTGTTCACGTTCATTATGATATGTTTATGTTCTTAATGATAATAGTGGGGGAGTGGCTTTGGAGGGCCTGAAGGGTCGGGCTGTCAGCGTTGCTGACTTTGCGACTTTCCCTCTAGATTTAGCGACTTTTGGAGCTAGTGCTGCTAGCTACTTTCATTGGAAAAAATGGGCCCGTTTTTTTGGCTGGATCATTTTTAAAAGTCTAGTGTACTCTTGCTAGTTTCTCACGATCACCCACCCTGCCTTTAAAGACATTTTATTGCATGCCTTCTGCCTAATACCAGCAAAGAAACTATGCTCCGACATTGGCAAATCTGAAACACCTTCAGTACAGCATTGGCTAAATGATTTGTCAGGTATCCTTCATCTTGGAAGAATCAGGTTTCCTTGCAGGATGAATTTGATTCATTTCGAAAAAAATACATCCCGCCTTATATTGCTTTTGTTTTCTATTCTGTTGTACTGGCTTTACTTTATAGGAAATTTAAGCAATTCAAGTGCGAATGAAAAAAAAAACAGTACATTCGTACCGAATATAATAAATATTATTCTTAATGTTAAAGTTTATGTTCAAACTGTGTCAGGTAGGGTCAATGTAGTTCTATAGTTATGTTTTGCAGCTTTAGATTGATGTATTGGAAGTGAAGCTATAGTGTATAGCATCAAATGTTCCCACTAATGTGTCCACCCCCCCCAGCACTCATGGCACTGCAATGCACTTTGCAACTGCATTTACTAAACAGCTTGTGTCCACCAAAGTGCACATGCTCATTTAAATTCACAGCAATTTCCAATATGAATGCATAATGCCTCCCCCACCTCTATCTGTATCTGTGTGTGTGTGTGTTTGTGTGTCTCTCACACACACACAATCCCTCACTCAGTTTTATACCGCTTTTCGCCCACTCCCTCCCCATAGTTAGTACTACAGTTGAGCAGGTTGTATGTATCAACCCTGACGCACACAACCTCTAAAGACACGTTTCCAACAAGAAGTTCCTGGTAATTTTTGTCCTGGGACTACTTTTCAAGGAACTAAAAGGTTCCTTCCGCCCATTGTTGCCTGTGTTGTCTCAAACAAAGAAAAATGTTCTCCCCTCATCCTAAAATGTTCCTAAATCGATAATGGAGGTCTTCGTTGTTTATAAATGAAGCAGTACATGAGTTGAAGCCATTGAAGCAGCGGCGCTGTACGTTCCTGTACTTTCAGAAAGTACAACCCCCTGACCAGGGCCTTTTTGGGGGTAAAAAGGCCCCATAAAATGTACCCGAACATTTGTTTAGACCCTGGTCCCTGCGGTTTTAATGCAATGAGTTCCTCAAAAGGTTCCTAGTTCTGAGGAAAAGTCCCTGCGGTGGAAACGGGGCTTAAAGCTTGTTTATACTCACGAGACACCATGGCGCGGGCCTCCCTAGATGGCGCGTGCTACGAACATGCACAGAGGCGTTTATGCTCAACGCATTGTTTGTTGCAATATACTCAGGGGGCATACAAACAAAATATTCTGTGGATAAGCAAGAAGTCAATGAGTGTTACCGGAAAGGAAAGTAGGCAACAGTAGTAAACACAGACGTACTGCCAAACATTGCAATTGTGTACTGTAATTATTACGGTCACTTACTTCCAACTTAGAATTATACTCAGTCTCTCTGTGCTTCCCCTCGGGTCGCCACTCTTTGCATGACACTTTTTTTTTTAGCTTTTACAAAACGATCTCTCATATTCTTTCACAGCCTGCGTCAAAAAGCAAGATTTCCTCATTGTGTTGCCTATTTCCTTCCAAGTATTTAATGTCATGTGACATGTGGTCTCTCAATGAACAGTTGTAGAGATGTCTGTACAGGCGAACCTCCTTGGCCAGTCTTCCCTCAAAGGCAAACATGTTGAAATGAAGGGCGCAGTATGCACAGTGAGCGCGTACTTCTAAAAATTCAGAGGTGCACATCCAAGCGCCGCAACAAGCGCAATGACGTAATTTTCTGGCACACACACCTCGCACCGGCTTCACTACGGCTTAACCACTACACCAGGCTTAAGACTCTGCATTGGTGTGTGTGGGGGGTGATAGCCATAATATAAGTCGTCTACTAACTAATCTGAAGATCGGCGGTTCGATCCCCGGCTCCAGTCTGCCTGTTGAAGTGTCCTTGGGCAAGATACTGAACCTCAAATTGCTGTACCATGAGTGTTAGTTTACATCCTGATGAGCAGATGGCACCTTGTATGACGGCAATCAGTGTATGAATGTGTGTGAATGGGGTAAATGTGGTGTAAAAGCGCATCGAGTGGTCGGAAGACTAGAAAGGCGTTATATAAATGCTAGTCCATTTACCATTACCATTACCAGTATTCATTATCATCATCCACACACACACACACACACACACACACTCATAAACACATGTGTTAACAAAACATCATTTTAATCACTTATTCACTCACTTACTGCCTCTCAGAAACACATCCCACACCTTTACTCTCACTGCCTCCCACATGCACATGTACACACTGCTGCCTCACAGTGTGCTCTTGTAGCTATTAGGCTAGTATCATTAAAGCTCTTCAGTCTAATTATCTCCCCTGATGAGCCGCAGGTCTCAATGGGACGACGGGGAGAGATTCGGCGTGATTGACTTGGCCTGTGCTCTTCTCAATGAGCCATTAGCCCAGTGAACAGAAACACATACAGTATATACCCACACACACATGCACAGACCTGCGCTAATGTAAGTCACCTCCCCGTCTTCATTTACATCTTTGTGAAAAGACCTGTCAGTTGTTTGGAAGAAAAAGAAGTGTGCGATGGAGGGATGAGTGTGTGCGCGGTGTGCACTTTCTCTCAGTTTTGTGAAGGTGCGTTTGTGTTCGTCACTTTTCCTCTCTCATGAGCCAGGTGCCACAGGGGAATGCTGGGAATGTAAGCCGGTGATGAGTGATGGCGACAGTTTGCAAGAGAAACAGAGCGATGGAGGGAGATGGGAGAAGGGAGGGGAGATGCCTCACGTTTACTCTACAGATATTGTACCAACCACTGATAAGCACTGTCACACCCCAGGAAAAAGATTTCCCCCTATGGATCATCGTTCATTTTAATTCCCTCATTAATCAGGTTATGCCACGGTGTTTGGGCAAGTGAGGATGGTATTTGTTTTCGATATGGGCTGCGCATGCATGCCTGAGTTATGAAAGCCAATAGAGAGAAAGAAGGTTGAAGGGAGGACATTTAGAAATTACGAAATAATTTACAGTAAGTTGGAAGCTGGGAGGGAGGTAGAAAAGAGTGATGGTTAACCATTAATAAATGTAAGCATATTATGGCTAACTGGGCTAAGAGAGAGAGAGAGGATTTCACAGTCATCTATATACAGTATGTGCATGTTTGTCTGAAGGGTAGAAACATAAATGCAGAAGAGAAGAGAGCTCAGAGGGACTTGTGGCTAGAATTTATTCCAGGGCATAAAAATCCCTCTGACCACCGAGGTCATCCTATCTTTACAACTTCTGATAATGCTGGTCCATTAAATTCTGAGTGGGAGTTTAGGAAGATGCATCTGACCCCCACAGGCCAAGGCTCAATGTGCAATTTTGAATGCATCTGTCTTTCTAGAGAGAAAAACACACAACTATGCTGCTTGTCAAGACTTATTGTTATAAAGTAAAGATTTTCCTTTTTCACATGCCCCGAAGAGATTGAAACATCCTTTTGGGCCATTAGGCAGAGAAATGTTGAGCTAGGATGTAGTAGACAGTTAATCAATCCTTAGTAATTTGTTGAACTGAGTGTGGCTACCTTTTAAAAGCATTTATAATTCTGTAATAAAGTGTGGGTTTTAGCCATGCTAGCGGCGTGGCTCTAGGGATGTCTCTCTGACGGTTAGTCAGTTGGTCCAGACTGAAATATCTCAACAACAGCTATTGGATGGATTGCCTTGAAATTTGGACAGACATTTATGAGACATTCAGACATTCAAAGACTTCAATGATCTCCTTGACTTTTCCTCTAGCACCACCATGAAGTTTACATGTGTGATTTTTTTTAGTGAAATGTCTCAACAGCTATTGGATGGATAACCGCAAAATTTAGTGCAAACAATCATGTTCCTCTTCAGCCCTGTTCTCATTCCCAATGCATCAAATACAGACGCTCTGTCACGGCCATCAGCGCTGGATACCGACACACAAGGCACCCTTTAGCACCAGTATAAGACGCACAGGCTTTCCATTAACTACAGTGTAAACCCATCCGCGGCAACCGTAAACGCTCAGAGAAAGTGCTGTGGTGATGTAGTTTAAAGAGCGAAAAGACCCACACCGGGCAGTCGGGAGGGGATGTGGATGGGCGCTGTTCGTGTCCCGTGTGTTAAGTCTCACTTTCACGTTACAATCAGCTGTTCGTTCATGTTCCGTGCTCACAACGTTAAGTTTCATTTTTACTTTACAAACGTAATAGTTTTAAGCTGAACCATGAGGTGTTTTCCTAAACCTAACTAAGTAAGGGATCATGTACAGCGAGCCGTTCATTGTTGTGAAAGAAACAATCGCCCTGAAGGGGTTTCTTTCACAACAATGACCCGCTAGCTGTACATTATCCCGCTTATTACACGGCTACTTACTTGAAAAATCAATAATTTTACACAAAAACGGTTCGCCAGAGTCCGACATCAGAACTGCGCCCATCAACGGTCTGCTATACATAGCAATCATCTGCCATAAAGAAATAACATACCGCAGAACGCCGTGATTAACCAATTAGAATCGAGTATTCAACAACGCTGTGTAATAAGTAGTTTTGTTGCCTCATCAAGCGTTTTTGTTTGAATTCACAGTGTTAACCACGTGTTTACTGCGACCGTAATGTGACGCCAAGGGATCCTAACAAAGCGTCACAACGTGTTGGTGATTTTGAGTGAAATGTCTCAACAGCAAAATTTGATGCAAGCAATCATGTTCCTCTCAGGATGAATTATAGCAACTTCTTGTGCCATTATCTGGTTAAAATTTTAATTTACCCAATACTTTGCTTAATGACGAAATGCCTGCAAAACTAACATTCCCAACTACCTCTGCTGTACTTTGTGCTAATTGGCAAATGTGAGGAAACTAAACTAAGATGGTGAACTTGGTTACCATTATACCTGCTAAACATCAGCGTGTTAGTGTTGCATGTTAGCATGCTGACTTTAGCATTTAGCACAAAGCACTACAGTGCCTAAGTACAGCTTCACAGAGCCGCTAGCAGACTGTTAGTCCTGTTATCTGTTATATCTCAGGCTCTACTTTACTGCATATCACTGTTTAACTTTAACTGTTTAACTGTTTCCTTATTGAATGGCTTTGACTCACTTTATTTGCAGAGGAAATGAAAGGTTGAATTCCAGCTAGAAATTACAGGAAGGAAATGGGCTGTGGTGTTTGCAGAAGCACATGAGATAACCCATTTCAATTACCGGAGAGTTCAGGTGGAAATTATTAGAGAGATGCTTTAGATTCTCCAAAGCAGCCTGGTAAATCAGGAAACCACGCCTTCTCTGGAGGGACGTAGACCACATACTACACGCTATAACAAACTGCAGATCATTTGGTCTTCAGTATACAAAGAGACCAAGAAGGTATTTGGGGGAAATCCCACAGGAATTCTGTTGTATTGGGTGTCCTGCCTGAGGGAATGAGTGAAATGTCTATTGTATCGATTACAAACGCTAGAAATTACTCACACAGTAGCTATTACATTTAATTGGTTTGAGTCAAATCCATCAGAATTATAAACAATGGTTATCAAAATTGAAAGAAAAACAAACAGCGGCAATTAAGATCACATTGCTCTCTAAAGTGACATCCCTGTTACTAAAGTCAGCCCCTCAGTGTGTCCTCTGTCTCCCGCAGAGGTGGGAGAAGAGGGGGAACAGGAGAGAAATGCTGGGAACAGATGGCGGAGTGGCCCCTATGTTCAGCTGCCTGGGTGATTATGGACACAGCTGTCAGTCACTTTGCATGTAAGTGTGTGTGTGCACTTGTGTATTTGTTTTTGTGTATGCTTGTAGTGTGTGTGTGCCTCTAACTCCCCCATGTGTTCTCCAGTTCCTTTGTACTCAGTGCGTCGGTAAAGTTGCATTAGATCCACGTGTTTATTGCTACGACATATTTTTGCGAACATAATGGTGTCATGGCAGAGCTCAGAGCTCAGATCAGAGTTCACACAAAACCTCGCAAAGAATGTAAGATTTATGTCACCTGTCCACGCTGTCATGAGCAAAATCTCTCTCTCTCTCTCTCTCTCTCTCTCTTCTCTCTTTGGGACTTTGGCATCATGTGTTTCTTTATCATTGGGCTTTACCCCCATCTAGTGGTGCTTCACATTAATACTGCTCACTCATTGTCAAATAGGAGCTTTTGCATGATGCAGAATTCACAGGTACACCTCATTAACAGGTTCGCTCTATTTGACTTGATTTGATTGTTATAAATTTAATAAGAAGAGTTTCATTCTAAAATATAATTTCTATTATTTGCAAAAAAACAAATGGCAACTACACACTTGTAAAACTTAAAGGTCAGTTTGCTGATACTGACATTATTATCTATATTGACCAAGTCACTGAAAAATGACAAATTCTTAAGTTTAAAATGATTAGACCTCCATTATTTAATCTTTTTGGCCACTTGGGAGCAGAAGAACAAGCTGTAATATGGCGAACCTGTAAGCAAACAGTTGCCTATTTACATATTCAGGAAAGGGAGCAACATTATTCATTTCATGGCGCCCTCCAAGGGAAAACATTTTGGACACCCCTGAGCTAGTCGCTCACTTTGTCTGTCTGCTATTTGGTGCTGGGCAGGTATAGTTTGCAAATGGGAGAGTGAATCAAACCATTAAAGTTGCGAGCTAAAAAATGCTCATAGCTGTCTAGCTATTACATATTAGTTTTTGATCTATTGTTAACATAAAAATATAGATTAGAGCAGCTTTAAGTACCATTTTTGACAATGTCCTCATTTGTTGTTTGTTGTCAGAACATCAACTCGTCTCACAAATTTAAAAAAAAGCTGCTAGTTCTTTAGTCAAGGAGGACCCATCAGTCACAACATGCAGTGGTTTTAGTGTTCAACATGTGGAACAACACAAACATCCGCTGTCATGTCTAATTCACCGTCGCTGTCACACACACAGCAGCATGTGTGAAATTATGATAAAAAAAACTGAGCTAATTAGCAGCAGCTATTAGCCAGCTGTGGAAACTTTTTTGCTTAAACAAATGAGGAAAGAGGAGGAATCACAGAGGGCGCACTAAAATTCATGAATAAAACATAAAGTGTCGGAACACTTGACATTTTATTTTTTGTTGTTGTTGTTGTTTATATCTACAGTTTTGAATTTGCATACAGATTTTTTTGGTTATTGCAGCTAAGCGTAGGATTTGCATGATTTGAGACTGCTGCATAATGTTCATGAGTATTTATGTTACCTAGAGTATCACTTTTACCGAATGCAATAGTGCTACGTCTTGCTTAATTGGCTGAAAGGGCAACCCCTATACCTTGTGTTTCAGCCTAGTTTTCATAACACTGAACCTTCCCAGTAAAATGGCCAATGTTTATCATAGTGTTTTATATAGGGTTTACATTTAATCTGTGAATAAATGTCTCTCTGCTGCCTCATGTCGTCATCATTGGAGTGGTTTCAATTGGCGCGTAGCTGTCCATCACATCGTTGATCCAGTCGTTGTACATGCACAGCTTGGTGTAGACGGTGGGGTCAGCTGGGTTTCTGCAGCCGTGATTGAACCACTGCACTCCCTGCAGCTGGCCATCGCACACCATCACGCTGCCACGATCACTCTGGAGAGAGAGAGGGGAGAGAATAGGAGACTCTGTAGTGGGTGTTCTTGGGAAATGTATGCAAGTTAGTAGGTGAAGTAAAATGAAATGAAAATGCTGTGGGAAGCAGAGAAATAAGGCAGTGTGATCCACCAGAATTTGTTTGGGTTGCTCACCATGCAGTTATCTGTGTTTGCTTGTCCAGCACAGACCATGCCATGGCTCCAGAACAGGAACTCGGGGAACGTGTTCACGCAAGTCTGGTCATCCACAACAGGCACAGTTATACACTTCAGGCGTGGAGAAGGCTCATCTGTTTCCAAACAACAAGAAGGTGGGTTATTATTACTCTGATTCATTCAAACTAGGGTTGCACAATTAATCGAAATTGCAATATGGCCTACTGCTATTTTCAAATCACAGGATGAGGAGGAAATCACAATATTTGTTAAAGGTGAAATTAGTGTCAAAATTACACCATAATCATTTCAATGAAAATGAGAATAATGATGTAAAGATTATCAGTCACTCTAATATTGCAAATCATATTGCAATTGCAACGTCAGTCAAAATAATCACAATTAGATATTTTCTCAAAATCTCGCAGCCCTAATTCAAACTATCATAGATATCTCATCTGAATCTGTAACATAAGTCCAATTTAATCATCGTGATATATTCTGTGCCATCACTCAATCAATCTGCCACAAAACCTTCCTTCCTTCTCCTCTTCAGCTCCATGGATTACTTCCCATTTTTATGCATTACCACTTCTTACACCGGAGCATTAAGGTTTAAACCTTGAGTAAATACTATTTTCAAGGTCTACCTCTTTTAATTAGTCCCGATCACTGACTGGGCATTTTGAAAGGCAATTAGAAACTGCTCTGATTAAAGAAAGCCATTTTTTTTTTTAGCCGTTATTAAAACAGAATGTTCATGCCTTGTTAGCGTTGCAATGACCAGAATATTGATGAGCTTTTTAGCAAGTAAATGCACCTGCTTATCAGAATCCAAAATGATGAAAATTTCTGTCTCTGTATTGAGTCAAAATTTCTGCTAAATGCTTCCTGCTGTAAAATAAGTGGTGCCCTGGTGTCATTCCATATGCATTTATTTTAAAGAGCACTATATAAGAACTAATTGCGGCAAATAACAGTATTTCCACAAGGCAACACTGTGGGGGGTTGCCTTTTTTATTAGATGGTACAGCTGAAGAGAGACAGGCAAGGGAGAGTGAGAGGGGACGACATGCAGCAAAGGGCCACCAGTCGTATTCGAGCCAGGGCCGCTGCTAAGGCCTTCAGCCCGGTTGCATGAAAAGGCACATGAATGACATAATAATACTTCAATCAGGTGATCGGTGTTCGATATCGGTCTTTTGTTTTGTAAGTTACATTAGCGACGTGTAATACTCACGTCCCCGCGAGGCAAAATGTGCCACTGACACGCTATCCTCTGGTGGACAGGCGGGTTTATTACACGCTTTGGCATGATACCCGGTTTCAGTGTTACTACATGGGGCGCCTGCCATCCACTCTACCAGGTGAACTACCAGGGCACCCCAAGTTACCGTAGTTATACAGTATAAACCATCATAGACATGGTTTTCAGTGTTTAGAAAATCAGAAATTCAACTACAGTACTAAAAATATTTTGTCAACAACACAGACAAGCCCTGTGATAGTCTGGCAACCTGTCCAGTGTGTACCCTGCCTTCGCCCAATGTCAGCTGGGATCGGCTCCAGCCCCCCTGCGACCCTGAATAGGATAAGCGGTTACAGATAATGGATGGATAACAACACAGACAGCGTATTTGGAGTGATATTATTTGGGGTATTATTGTGTTGTAGGACTTCATGAGTCACAGAGATTAACATTTTTCCCCTCCCAGGCTATGTAAAGGGTCAGTTCACCCAAATTACTACTAAAATCACTATTTTCTAAATACTCTCTAGTGCAGTGGTTCCCCAATCAGACATACTGTACATAGGCTTCTTTTTTGACAAATTCAGTGTTTTCTTCTCCCTGACGCTTGGCCACTGTTCTATTAGCTCTTAAGTTGTTTTGGCTGCGTACTTTTCTAATGCAGGGCGAGGTTGTTTAGCAGAGAGGGAATGCTCTGTGAATGAAATTGTGTTCAGGTCTTCACCGTGCCATTATCCTGTTTATATCTGAAAAAAAATGATCCAAACTTTAAAAACGACAATTTAATTTAGTTTTCTTCAAATAAATGAATGAAATGCTGAGATGCAGGCCATCTGTATAATTTTTAAAAAAAAGTTGTCTAACACACCTTAAAATCAAGAAGGACTTGCGACCCTCCGTGAAGCTTTGGCGACCCCTAGTGGGGGTTTGTAACCCCAGATTGGGAACCAGGTCTCTAGTGGTATCTATCCATCCAGATAGATAGGTTTTTTTTGTCCAGGGTTTGAAGATGACTGGAATTTAATTTGTTGCACACAGCATTTAAGAAAACGCATTGAAATTCAACATCTCTTTCCAGATATAATGGAGCTGAATAGATAATCCACAGAATTACCTGTCTACAATTCTCATGGGTATATTTTCTACTGAAAAAAACAGTCACTGAGATCTGTTTAAATTTTCATCTCCATTGTATCTTAGAGTCAAAGCAGGTTTCAAAACATTCCAAAAAAGGTTGTACGAATGCGTTTGACATGTTTTTCCGGCTTCAAAGATGCACATAATGCATTTTGATGAGAAACTCCAAATGTAAAACAACTATTACAAGAACAGCTCTACAGGAGGCCTTTAGTTACATCAGATATTTATAGCAAAGCTGGAGTAAAAATCTTGTAGGACAGGGAAAACTTGTGGACTGGATTAGGGAACACTGGCTTTGCTGCAATTATACTAAATTGTAATGAGGCAACAAGTTAATGAGGTGTAAAAGCCACAGTAGCTCCTTTAAATCCACTTACATTGATTTGGGATGGTGGATCCCCAGCCACTGACATGGCAGGTCTCTCCAGGCTGTGGGCAGCGGCTGGGCAGAGGGATGGGCTGGACGTGCTGGGTGAAGCGGGCGGGTTCGGCCAGACGGACCATGGTGAGGCTGTGGAACGGTGAGCGGTAGTAGGGACTGTGAACGATTGCATCAGCAACGTAGATGTGCTGCTCGGTGCCCTCATCCACAGTCACGTCATGTTCCCCAAGAGATGCAATGGTGCTGTAGGCTCTGCAGGGACAGAGGAAGAGAGACTAATTTATTAAGCTCAGGCCGACCTTTCAGGCCTCAGGCAGAAACAGACCCATGACTGAGGAACAGTAATCAGACATGAGCAGCAGGTTAATGAATGTGGTTTAATTAAGGAGGAACACCAGTGGAATTCAACAATATCAAGTCTTTCTAACACTGACTGCCCAAGATATGCCTTGCTCAGTGACTTGTCAAGACAGATTACAATGATGTCTCTAGACATAATGTATTAAGATGTAATAGCACAGCAACGAAATTATAAAAACAGCTGACAAAAATGTCCAACCCATTCATGACTTTCTGCTTCTTATTTCTTCAGGAAAATTGTGACAGACGCTGGAAAAGCTGAAGACCGAAGGTCATGCTGAGAAAGCGACAGCATTTGAATTACAGGTAAAAAATAAAGTGCTAGATTTTATGGTTGAATTCTAATAAAGCAGAATATATCAAGCACCTCAGCCAGGTTTTATCAAGCCCAAATTAGATTTTACTGCTGATACTTTGGGGACATTGGACACACATTAAATTGCAGTGCAGCTATTAGGATGAAAATACAGCTTAACCAAAACAAATGCAACTTTTTACATTCAGTGTTTTCTTTTGTCTCTTACAAGCGTGACAGTCATAAAAACATCTCACCAACAAGACACAAAAAGTCTGACTTTAAAGGTACAGTGTGTAGGATTTGACGGCATCTAGCGGTGAGGTTGCAGATTGCAACCAACTGAAACTTCTCCCGTGTGCCAAGCGTGTAGGAGAACTACAAAGGCAGACGTGAAAACGTGAATGGCCCAATCTGGAGCCACTGTTTGGTTTGTCCCGCTCCCTATGTCGATATAAACAGCTCATTCTAAGCTTACTAAGCTGATTCTTATTTTCAGGTGATTATACACTAAAGAAAACATACTTATTAACCTTATATTCTATTTCTGCCAATAGATCCCCCTAAATGCTACACACTGTTCCTTTAACAATCACTAGTACCTACTTGGGTGCACAGTCATAGGACGTTACTATCCACAATTCGTCAATGAGAGCTCCACTGCAGGACACTCCACCATGCAGACGGACCTGCCAGGGTCTGGAGTGAGGCTGGCACACCTTGTAGTCCTCCAGGGGAAACGCTCCTGTAACACACCAACAACATCAAAGAGAAACCAAACGGCTATTCTAATATTGATTTATTTTATTTTAGACATGATATGGTAAATATGTACCTGCGAGCCCCAAAGCAACCACCAGAAGGAGAAGATTCATGTTGTGTCTCTGTTGTTTTTGCAGCGTACTTCTGTAGCTCTGATAGTGTGATGTTTGATTAGTCTGGAGTCTTTATACCCGCAAGTTCTTTAGAGGACAGTGGGAGGAACAGACTACTTTATTACTGTCCAGCATCATTTCCAGTCCAACCTTTGTGATAACCTTATCAGGGACCTTTTCAACACCTACGCTTGATAATACGTTCAGTTAGAGGGACACACCTTGTGTATGAACCCTCATTTATGGTATATGTATGAGAGATATTGTTCAGACATAATAGATTCCAGTTACAGTTTCTGTGAAGTTTATGTCTTTTCATAGCAAAAATCTGCTGTGCAAAGATTCTTTTGGCTTAGTGGGATATATTAAAGCCATTTTTTATGGCTCGTCTGTGCTAAGTGCACTCTAAAATGAAAAACTGTCATAGATAAATGATCAAAGCTGTTGTAGCACCACAAGAAGTAATAATAAAGGAGATACGAGTGGAGATGTTATGCCCACTGCTGTTTATAAAGTTAATATTTCACCATGATGCAATTTTAAAAGGCTTGTCTTAAAATATCACAGATTGCACAACTTCCGCTGCCCCTTTGGGACACCAAGATATCTGCTAATAGTGTTCTCTTCCCTTTTGAGTTTAAAAAGATGTTTGGAAATCATTTTTGTCCATTGATAAATAATGACTTTTTTATGCACTCTCAAAGCTGATTAACATTTCATGAGTTCAGTTTTTTATTATTGATTGAAGTACAAATTGTGGTACTCAGGCTGAGGAACAACTGGTTACATTTTTGAATGATCGTATGTTTTGTGGACAGTGAACACTTTTGACTAAATGATCAATTTGACCCCAAACGCCTCCCAAAACCTCATGAATTATTAATGTTTTGCAATAATTTCTTTCTTTTGTTGTTTGTTTTTTATACAAAGAGCACAGTCGGTTTATTTATTTTGTTTATTTAATTGGTTACCCATTAGCTTCAGCCATAGCAGTTACTAATCTTCATGAGGTCCAAATGTTCAAATAAAACATTACAACCATGAAAGCAAGGTCCAAAACTATAAATACAATAAATGGGTTGAATTACCACATATGGATAATGTAAACAAAGCTGATAATTACAACAATACGCAACAAATGTCCATAATATTCATGAAAAATAAGAAGGAAAAACATGTATTGTGTTCAGTTATATGATGCTTTAGAGACAAGTGTAAGCAATTTTGGGTTCTCTAATACTGTTGGGTAACTTATTCTACTCCACAGAAGTTCTGTAAATAGCTGTATGTTTTAAAAGCTAAGTCTTGGGTCTGGGGGATAACTAATCATCACAAGTCATTTATCCACATACCAAGTGGGATTGACCAGACTACTCCAATACAGCTGAAAAAGATTTACCAGAAATATTGCTCTCAGCATGAAAACAAGCAGACTGCACATCTAATCTGGTTTCAACTGAGAGAGAACAGCAGAGCTGGGGACTGTTAGATAATCTCTTTGTTACTAATGATCATTGATTTAAATTTAGGCATGTTTAAAATCATATTGTTTTTATTGACCCAGTCATACACAACTTGGAATTCAACTCCTAATACATTGGTTAAGTCATGACATTGATGTGCAGAGTAATGTACAGAGCAACCTTACAGCACCAAACAATAAATATTGCTACAATCATAAAAGTAGCCGTTGTAGTGTTTGTTTTGCCTTCTTATCAGAGAGAGAGTCAAAGGTGTGAAGCCGTAATCTTTAAGTCCAGTCTTGCTATTGTCAAGTTAATAGTTATGCGTGGTATTAAAAAGAGCAGTGCTGGTGGAGCCGGTCTGTCATTATGTTACACTGAGTAATCAATTAATTCTGTTCTGTTCAAAGATAATTCTTTCCATGATATTGCTGAAAGTGAGACACTACACAAATGTCTTTTTTCAGACTACTGGGAAGAAACATCCACAATACACATTTAGGTGTTTATTTTACTTCACTTTGTCTATTTGCGTCTGTAGATTTCTCCTAAATTCACCAAAAGTTAACATTAGATAATGCCTAATTTGCATATTATAAACATGAAATTTCAATACACTTGTAAAACGAAAAATTATTGTCTTAATGTAAGTAAACAACTGGAAAGGTTTCATGGTGATATGTTATTATTATTTTTACCCTATTCACATATGGTGTCTTGCAAAATGTATGGAATTGTACAATCCATATCTTTAAAGGCAGTTTTCTCAAAATTATTTTTTTCTTATATTTAAGTAGCACTTACATACACCAGACTTTCATTCCTAACTATATTTTGAAGGTTTTTACAGAGGTCATATCATTCACAGCCTTATTTATAGATCATTTTTTCCCGAAAATATAGCGGATATGGATTTTTTTTTATGGCTGTTGAGAGTATTTTCTGATTTATGGAGTGATAAAAAAGAGATATCCAAAATCCCCCTCTGTAAAAACCTTTGACTCTAATATGTCAACAAAATGAAACAAGAATGCTGAACCTGGCTTTATCCAATGTACAGATTTCTGTTTTGGAAATGTAGCACACATTTGATAAAGATAATGCCTCATTTTCCATATTTTAATATACAATTTCAGAAAACTTGTAATACAATAAATGTCTTAATGTAAGTAATCTACTGGGGAAGTGTCATAGTGATATCTGTTAGTTAGAATCTTTACCCTATTCCCATGTAATGTCTTTTTCCACTGAAATTGAAATATACCACTTAAGAAACATATGCTTAATATATGACATATGGGAAGAGAGATATATAATTTCAAGTAGTCTGCTATCAATATGATCTGTCCCAGGAGAAATATCCACAGGATGACAAACTTTCAACCTTTTTAACGATAATAACCAAACTGTGTGAACATTGTTTTTTCTAATCTACAAGAAAACATGACAAAGATGGGTCATCATAGGTCAAACTAGATTTAAATTTCTCAATTTTAGCATTATGATAATGATTAAAGTAATTGTCAATATCAGCTCACTCACACATGCATTTATACCCATTTCTACACTCACTCACAGGGTCCAGACGAGTAACGGAGCATATGGTGACTCCTACTCATTCCTTCCCGGCACCACTGGATGCATGCGCTTTAGGGCTGTCAATAAATTCAAATTTTTAAATGCGATTAATCGCATGATTGTCCGTAGTTAATCGCAATTAATTACAAATTAATCACACATTTTTTTAATCTATTCTCCTTAAAGGGAGATTTGTCAAGTATTTAATACTCTTATCAACATGGGAGTGGGCAAATATGCTTGCTTTATGCAAATGTATGTATATATTTATTATTGGAAATCAATAAACAACACAAAACAATGACAAATACTGTCCAGAAACCCTCACAGGTACTGCATTTAGCATAAAAAAATATGCTCAAATCATAACATGGCAAACTCAAGCCCAACAGGCAACAACAGCTGTCAGTGTGTCAGTGTGCTGACTTGACTATGACTTGACCCAAACTGCATGTGGTTATCATAAATCATATAAAGCAGATAAAGTATCATAAAGCATGTCTGTAAAGGGGAGACTTGTGGGTACCCATAGAACCCATTTTCATTCACATATCATGAGGTCAGAGGTCAAGGGACCCCTTTGAAAATGGCCATGTTAGCTTTTCCTCGCCAAAATTTAGCATAAGTTTGGAGGTTGTCCTTCGTGACAAGCTAATATGACATGGTTTTTCTAGTTCCATGACACCAGTTTATTCACTCTAGCTTTAAAACTGAGCCCGCTACAGCCTAAAAATCACAAGTTGCATTAATGGGTTAAAGAAATTAGTCACGTTAAAACAGATTTGCGTTCCGTTTTAATATTGCGCTAACTTTGACAGCCCTAATACGCTCACTTTAAAGTAGCATCCCTTTTAGGTGTGACAGCTCTTGAATGCATTAAAATGACGAGCTCTAATTAAAGATGTAAATGCACACAAATCAAAGCTGAGATTGAAATCCAAATAATCAAACCATATTTTGTAAAAAGTCAGGGACAAGTTTTAGGTTTTGTTCGCCAGAGAGAATTTGTTTTTCTCCGTTGTGCAGCAGCTGCAGATTAAATCATATTAGTGTCAAAGCCAAATCTGATCACAGTCGGCAGATGAGAGGAAACATTTGACACAAATTCTGATATCAAACGCAGAGTGCTTCTCAAATCGATCCAGATCCGGATACAAATATCAGCATTGGCTGCAAACACAAGGATCTGCATGTGGCACTATATCTAAATCATTGGTGTGTATAATTATAGTGCTTGTATAGTAGCAGTAGTGTTTTTTCAGAAGTGTTAGTAGTCCTTAAAATACGCAGAAATGTGTAGTTTGTCCTGCGTCCGTCTGCTACCGTATATATCTTTTGGAGCAACTAAACAAGATGAAGCTTGAAAGCAAATGTATCTCTCGTGTTTGTTTTGGTTGTAGCTTCAGAAGAGGCCACATGTTGTAGATTTATGCACTAATTAAAAATCACAACATCCTTGCATCACTGCTTGTCAGAATCCTCAAAACAAACCTCAGTCTTTGTTGTTTATTCATCTCTGTCGGTTTCCTCTGCGCTCACATATTACATGTTGTTTCTTTTCATCCATTATTAATTGCGACAGAAGCCTCTGTTCTGGTGCTGCCTCCGCTGATAAAAGCGCGGTGCCTCGTTGCAGATTCATACGGACATAAACACGTGATCCTTTGCATCAGTGAGATAAAAGGAAGCGCAGGTCTTACACAACGAGACAGGAGAAATATGCACAATTTACTATATCAAACAGTAAACTAAATTCACATTTATCCACCACAGACACTAGTTTTTCTGTATAAATATTTTATTTCGAGATATGACACAAATATTTAGATTTATTCAGATGTGGGATGACTGAAAACACCAGTAGGTGGCGATAGATCATTACATTATTTTCATCATTTTCATGGATAGTTGTTTCTTAACTCTGAGGGAGAAATCTATTGGTACATGATAAGATGCTGTGTGCTCTTTCGCTACTGTGCAAGCTGTTAGATGTTTTTTCAAAGGATTACAGTCCTCGTTGGGTGATTATCATCTTTTACCGGCCCAAGAGAGTGCCACAAAGAGCAGGGGGTCCACCATTTTTGAAGATGCAAGTTGAGAATGTCAAATGAAGTTTGGGCCTTTCGTGTGAAGCTTGAGTGTTCTCATGCTGTCAGAAAAGATAGCTGAGGTCTTTGGAAATCAGTTTGTGTTTACTTCTGGTAAAAGTAGTGGTACAACTGGTCGTTTGCAATGCCAGCGTAGGTGCTCAAGACTGTGGTAGTGTCGGTGTAAAGATTCCTGCGGGCAGAAAGAGAAGACTTTAAATATGAATCCACTCCTTTTTTATACTGCATCAATGAATCCGCATTTAAAATCTCTTACTGTGCCTTCTCCTCCAGCTTCAGGCCCTTGATGTTCTCCAGGTATTCACTGGCAGTGTTGACGGCAGTGTCGTAGTAGGACCTGATGGTGCCTGTGAACTTGGTTAGAGTCCCCTGCTCCTCATCGTCAACCTGCCTCGGCATACGGAAGCTTTCAGCGCCTGAACAAAACAGGTCAGAGGTGTCAAAGGGCGCCACGTTTTATCAGGAAAACAAGACACATTATCCATCACTGATTTGTCCGATTCTGAATTCAGTTTCACGGTCTGAGAGTGCACTTACTGAGAGCGAGGACTGCAACCAGCACAGTAATGACCAGCAGCTTGTTCATGGTGTCACTCGTATCTGGGAGGGAAGAGAATAGAGACATTTAAAGCTTACCTCTCTTTATCCACTAGGGTGAGACATTGTCATACATTTCTCCACTAGTGTGTAGCTGATAGATATGTGTTGATATTAACTGAAGTCTTTTTTGCTCTTCTAGCATTAAAACAAAAGTTTTTCTTGTTTTCAATTCTGATTAACATACAGCTTTGTCTAAAAATATTCATTTTCGAGTAAAAGTGTCAGTACTCACTGTATTCCTCTCCAGAAAACAGAGTAAGAGGCACCACTGGCCCAACCTGTTTATATAGGAGCGTGAATGTGTTGACTTGTCGCTCCCAGAGCCAAAGTGCACTCTGTGGTAGATAAACCTACACTGTTGCCCGGTGTGTGTTTATGTGAGCATGTGTGACATTGCGCCTTGATAAAACGGACATCTATGTAAACACAAGGATGTGAATATAAAGCATCATCAGAAGCCACTGATTGGATTTTTCTTAGCACAGAGGGCTGAAGGGGGGCATCTTGTTGGTACAGTTCCCACTGACTCTGTGTATGTGTGTGTGTGACGCTGACTTTGAATACACCCAGATAAATTATGTTCCATTGATTAGGTTAGTAGTTCATTAATGCAGCCCACTCCTACACCTTGCCCTGTCCACAACCTCCATGAGGAGGCACTTGTTACTTGCATAATGTTGGTGATGCGTTCATGTCACATTGCAATAGTCCTAAGTCCTATTAAGATGGCCCTCAGTCTAGAGTGTGTTGAACACGTCATCCGGCCATTTCAGGTTATGAAATATTTAGGCCAGCTAGATGATATTTATTTGAGTTAAAAGTTTATTTATTTTTATGTTCCCTCTTCCACTTGTCCGTGTAAAAGATCCCTGAACAACTTCCATCAGTGGGTTAATCAGAAATGATTGAATGATTAATAAAATTGTTTTAGCACAGGATTTGTTGGCAAAGTGGCATGAAAATGTCTGTTTATGTGATTTGAAACTTGGAGTACAAAGTGAAGACCAATTGTGTATTTTCTGTTGTTTGTGGTATGCTCATACAACCTTTATCTCTTTTTAAATAGTAATAATACCATGGCATTTGATACCATAACCAAAAGAATACATTTAAAAAAAATGTTTTTGCCATTTTGAATGGATCCCTTTTTAATCAATTTGTTTGTTTTTATTTTGGGTTGTTTTGTCTTTTAGCCTTGAGGTTGGTAAATATTTGGGCTCTGGTTAATAAGTGCAAATGCTTTTTTGTTTACTGTGGCAGAACATTTGTACAGAGGTGTGATTCATTCACCTGAGAAAAACTTATTTTCCCTGTTTTTCTGAATTAACAAGATTGTTATCTCATAATTCTGAGAAAGGTTTTCATGGTAAAAAAAAATCTGCTGTTTTTCTGAATCAACGAGATACCTCAAAATCCTGCTAGAAGTTCTCACCCATGCAATGTCATTAAAGTCAATTTTAAATAAATGCATAAATAAATAAATATGTCTATGAAATAAATAAATGTGGCTATGAAATAGATCTTGAAATAAATAAGAGGCAATACATATATAATTAAATGTAAAT
Organism: Hozukius guyotensis; assembly: GCA_916700995.1. Lineage (NCBI taxonomy): Eukaryota > Metazoa > Chordata > Actinopteri > Perciformes > Sebastidae > Hozukius > Hozukius guyotensis. The sequence goes on from CAKALU010065374.1 coordinate 31,136, forward strand.
GTAAATATAATTATAAATGATTCAACATAGTTCAATAAATAAATAAATAGCTTTTTATTTAAAAGATATGTTTTTAATTTTTTACTTTTACTTATTTCAGGGAACTTTTATTCTTAGTAGGGCTGCACAATTAATATAAATTTTTATCTAAATCGCAATATGGCCCACTGTAATTTTGTGGGAGGCGCATTATTTGTTAAAGGAGAAATGTGTGTCAAAATACCATTCTACATTTAATATTGTTGTGCTGCAGAGTTGTCTGGCTTACACATCATATTCTACAGACTTAAGAAAACATCTTTGTTTGGTACAGATCCCCGCAAAAATCACACCATAATTATTGCCTCCGCCAAGGCCAAGGGCCTTGGGCCAAGGCTGCTGGCCGTCCGTGGTGAGAAAGAAAAAAGCGATAGATGACGGGATGAGAGACAACGTAGTGTAACGTTATACAGACATAATAAGGCTGCTGAATGAGAGAGGCATCCGCCGATATGTTACACGGAAACACACCATAATAAGCCGACCACTTCACGGTACCGCCAGCCGTGAGCTGTGATCTGTTTTTAAAGTCAGGCACCTTGGCGGAGGTCTGCGCTCTCCGAGTGCCATTCTAGTTTTAATATGTTTTTCAATGAAAATGAGATTAGTAATCGTAAAAATAGTAAAAATGATGGTTCTCTCTAATATTGCATATCATATCTCAATTATCACAATATGATATTTTTTCAAAACCTTTCAGCCCTATTTTTATTTTCATCTGTTATATTCAAATGAATGGGGCGTGGTTATCTCACAGATTCAGACCGATGCAACAGCACAAGAATTAGCGAGCTAGCGCATCCCGCGGTCCCTCCAGTAAACTGGAGGTTCATCTCTGGAGCTGCCGACTGCTCTCCTCCCGGCGAAGTAGTCTCCTAGCTGCGGGGAGTGAGGCGGAGGGACTGCGGGTTGTGCTAGAAATCTAATTCTTGTCTCATTTGTGGTGTGATAAACAGTAAATTCATCAAATTCAGTGCCGCGTATTGCTATTTTCCAACTGTATAGCTGTCAAATTTCGCAGAGACGCACCTTCAGTTAGCGGCTGTAGCAACTCAAATTCAGCCAGCGTAAGACCCAGCGGCAGTCGTCTGATCCTGGACCGCCCCTCCGGATCAGCAGCATTGTGCTGCCGTCATTACGCAGGTTCGACCCAGCCACAGGCGTAGTTTGTGTTGGTTCAAGGGCCTCACTGAACCCCCTTGTGGCTGTAGCTAAAAATGCATGTAGGGATTTAAATATTATCTTTATTTTTTATAATAACACAGAACTAATAATTAATGTAATGATGAATAATATCAACCTTATTGTGTCTTCCTATTGACAGAATAAGAAACCAACTAATTCATTTGTTGTAGTCTTTTTACTTACTTAGGCTATAATAACATCTGAATCGAATATGAACTTCTGTTACGTCATGTAAACAAACCACGTACCTATCAGCTGTGCGCTCGAGATCAGCTTGCTATTTTCCTACGTTTGTTATTATTATTTATTTATGTTTCTTTATTTAAAATGACTCAAATGACATAGGGGAGAGCTTCTCACAGGATTTTGAGATATCTTGTTAATTCAGAAAAACATACCAAACTTTTATTTCCCCCATGAAAACTTTTCTCAGAATTCTGGTGGTAATAATCTTGTTAATTCAGAAAAACAGGGCAAATATGTATATATATTCTCTCAATTGAATGCATTGTACTTGTGTAAAAATCCCACGTGTTAGTTTTTTAAGTTGTATTTGTGACACATTCTTTGTAAAAATCATAGAGAACATCATAACATACAGAACACAGGCTTTCACGATAGTTTACTGGATCTTCTTTTTCTATAAATTAACAACACATTTTTTATCTTTTATCTTCATCAAACTTCAGCACAAGAACTTGAAGTACCTGTGTTCTGATTACAAAGAGTGACAGTGAAGTCTCAGTTTTGATCTCATGCTCTCGGGTTTTAGAAGTCATTTTCTCCGTAATGGCTACATGATGATCGAGTCCTAAGTAAACGTGATCCGGCCTCACATGTCATGTTGCTTTTGACCCGAGGGCTCGGGTCAGTTTGAGGACAGCTGTGGGCAGCGGTGGGATTCAAACTGTCAGACAGCTTGCGGTTTTGACTGAATCCAGCTGATTCAGTGCTGTGATGACTCGGCTCTGCTAGAGACGACATTAAGCTGCATCATGGAACTGTCGATGCTTACAGAGACAATGACACAGATATATCTATCAGTTCTGTTGTCATGTCTTGAACTCTATAATTACACAGTAGGGAGGTTTGTATATTTAATCGAAATGCTAAAGTTATAATTACCACAATGTCTGAAATGAGGCAGAAATTAAGGATTAGCACACCCTGCTGCTCTCACACAACATGCCATCATTCAAGATGACTGCAGGCTTGGCCAACTGGTAACATATATTAACTAAATAAAAGAAAGTTGTGATTCATTGAGATCACCGTAACAAAGCTGAAAAGACCTTCATTTCAAGTAAATATTACTCTTGGAGGAATAATCCATGTGGTTTGGTTTCTGGGCCCAAACTGAGCCTGAGCTCCAACAGCTCTGGTTAGAATAAAGCTGACAAACTTTTGTTTAAAACACGAGACACCTTAATGTCCTATCAGTAGTGTCTGTGTGTTTATTAGTGTAAACCATCCATTTTAAATTATAATTTAATTGTATCAGGTGGCTGGTCTTGTAAACCAAACAGCTTCATAAAGTGTGATTGAAATATCTTCATGTATGTGGCAACAAATTAAGATGTTTTTCTTTGCCTTTTTTAACTTGATTAAAATGTACAGCTATGATTGAGCTATGAGTGATTAGAGGAGTCTGGAAGAACTTTTGTTCTGCTTATAAAATAATATGACAGGATAACTTAGGTCACAAAATGAAGCTTTATGATAGCAACATGTCAAAGTAAACCTTGAATCTCTGTTGATGAAGAAGCACATAGTAGTTTCCAATTCATTTTAATGAACACACTCAGACATATACATACACAATCACACAGAGACTTTGGTTAGTGTATCAAACACAAAATACTGTACATGCACAATTTGCATAGGTGGTGTTCGCCCTGCTTTTAACTCTGCATGATTTGGCAAAGATATTGATTTGAAAAGAGGCAAAGGATTGTATTTGCATTGTGCATCGCTCTTCTCAGCCTAAACTGGTGTAGTTTCTATGATCTATCATCTATTACAGGCTACTGACAGGTGCCTTTGCTCAAGTTGGTCTTCTTTACTCAGCGGGCAGGATTTGGTCCAGGACCACCTTGAGGTGGTTGATGCCAGTGTCCAGGTAGCCGCCGATGTGGGGGCGAAAGTAGCGTTCGTACGCACCCAGCGTTGCTGAACGGGCCTTGTCAACCAAGGGAATTGCCTCCTCGCCAAGGCCGCTGCACAAATCAGAGAAGACAGATTAGTAAAAAAAAATCTCCATGATAAAATGATTCATCCACTGCCTGGAGAAACCTATGTGTATGTTGTATTCTCAATAGAAATTGTGATTTCATAGCAAATTTGCAGTTGATGTGGACACATTTTTTAACATTAGCAGTTGAGAAAAGTTTTCTGTCAGTTTCAGGGTTAATAATACAGGATCTCCACAGGAATGATAGTTCTCGGTGAATACTCACGCGACAACCTTGACTGCGGCTTGGAGCCGTGAATTGGCCTGCATGTTGACCATAAGGTCTCTGGCAGCCGTTCCGCCATCGGAATCCTCCATCATAGGAGCAGCGACGGCCTGCAGCTTGCTGTAAGCATTCAGCAGCCTCTTGTAGAACACAGATTTCATGGCGTCATACTTGGCGAGCAGTTCCGCCGATGGTGTGGGAACCTCGCACAGGCTCATGGAGACTGGAATTAAATCAGAATCGTAGGATTGTTATGATGGAACCAATGTTAACTAATAATTAAAAAGACAGATCAAAAGAGCATCAAGAGATGTTAATTTGTAATTTTGTCAACTTGAATTATTGCTTAGGAAGAATAATCAAAGAACCAACAAAAAGCTGCTTTGCATATCCTAATTTCTCATGGTAATTGTATCCAAACTCAGATTTCTTTGACCTGTATGCAACGTGTTATTTAAAAATCAGCCGTTATCTTGCATGCCAACCACAGATAAATCAGAGTAGGAGCCAGCCATGCAACATTACTGCAACACATGTGAATGACATAAAAACATGTTTTATAACAAGGAATGCAGAAAAATTAAAAGCATTTACATTTTAAGGAAGTTGCTTCAAATGGCTCTCTGTGTTTTGTATATTTTCTATTTTTCACATAGTCACAGATTAAGCTTTAGTTAAAAATCCAACCCGTAAACTGCAATTGCTGAGATTGCATTGGTATGTTGCCTTACCCTGCAGAGTCAGGATCAGTGCCAAGGCGTATTTTGCATTCATGTCTGAAACAAAAGAAAAGAAGAAAATTGAACTCTCCATTTGGTGAATCAATATTCTTTTCCACATTTGACATTTCAACCTCAGGACACGATAAACAAGTTGATGAAACTGCAAACACTGAATGCAAAAAAATCAAATACCAAAATGTTTTAGAAAATAGACGTTTTAGTGAAATCTATCCAAATGCTGCTGCAGTAAGAAGAGCCATTACCTGCTGTTGTGTTGGATGTACAGATCCAAGAAGTGACAGTCTTCTCTGACAGCGAGTTGTCTGTAACTCGGTGCTCACATCTGGACAGGATGATATAGGGGGGGACTGCAAACAAACGTCATCTGATGAGCATACACACACCTACACACACCCGTGCGTGCTCATGCACACTCACACACACACACATACTCGCCCTAAACAAAGTCCAGTGTACATGATATTCACTTTAAATATCGTATGTTGAAATATGGCTTATGCAATGTTCCTCAAATGCAAGTTTATCTGTATTCATATGGCGATGCACTTGGAGCCCTCCTGATAATGCTGCACGAGTGGTGTGTGTGCAAAATGCTATAGTGCACGTATGTCAAAACCGTCACGTCTCACATGGCAAAAAAAAAACTTGTGAAGTAGCTCATGTGTTGTTGCCTGCTGCTGCAATAACGGATATTTTTGAGTAGATTAACATTTTCTTTGACAGCAAGTCAGAATAACTTTATAACTTTATGATGTCTGCTCAGAGATAGATCAGAGTCAAATGGTCAGCAGGTCAATCAACCAGGATGTGTCTAGACACATTGTACTATACCCAGAGCAATGCATGCTGGGATTTCACCTTTCACCCTCATACACTGAGACAAACTCCATGCAGGGTTATAAAAGACGTTTTTTTATAATGATTTAAAGGTTTTCCTTTTTCTTCTCACTGCAAAAATGCAAAAAGTATATTTGTCCAATTACTAGTCAGAATATCTCATAACACTTATATAAGACACAATCACCTAACAAGTAAAATTTCAGTGAGATACAGGAACTTGTTTTTAGACGGTAAATATCTTAAGTGAAAAAATACTACTTTTGAGCATTACAGGCTTGTTATGACACACGACATTTCCTAAAACTAGTGAAATATAGCTCAAAATGAGTTTTCTCAGCTGATTTCAAGATCTCTTTTTATCTTGAAAAGCCTAAATATGACATCTTATTTCAAGAAATCTTACCAGGCAAATTTTCCATTTTTTTGTTCCTTTGGCAGATTTTATTTTACTTATTACAAGCAAAAAAAAACTTGAATTCATTGTTTTTGTACTTATTTTTAAAGTGGCCTTTTTTTCCAGTGCAATTTTTTTCTGTCCAAACTTCTAGTTTTTTGCAAATAGTAACACTTAATGACAGCAGCCGATAAAAATACTATAATACTGAATGTAAGCCTCCCTCAGAAATTGTCACCTACAACAAAAGTGCATATTTATACAAGAAACTACAGATGGTGCGAATCATACCATGTATATTATGTTGGTGAATCTACCTTCTGATCACATAATTGTATTTATCGCTGCCTTTAAATATTCCCTCTCATGATGTTTAACTTTCTCTCTTTGCCTTTCTTGCAGGTCAAGCTGTGCCATACACACATATACTACAGAGATTTATCACATATTCTTTATTTGACACAAAGCCCGGTGAAACCTCAAGACATGATCATTTCAGCATTGAGTGGTAAGAATATTCATTTATTGTCATCTTTTCTTTAGTTTTGGGGGGGTTGATCAATTTGGTTGGTTGCTCTCAGCGGCATGTAGTTGTCAATGGTTGTCTGGATCTTCTCCCACACAGAGCTTTTGGCGTTAGCGGCCCATTCGAAATAGCTGTCAGTCACTGGCTGGATGTGGTCTTCATAGTAAGCGCCAATATAGCCCAGCACTGGTTCCCCCAAATCTTGGACTTTAGCTTTGACTTCCCTACAAGATGTACAAGTACACAAATGAGTGATATATAACATACACACACATATCGATGTGCACACAAACAAAATATTTGAACAACTCTGATAACTGGCAATCATTTACAGAGATGTCCAACATGCATTAATGATGATAATGCTGATAATGATACCTGGTTTTCTCCGCCAGCCTCTGGAGCATTCCTGGAGAGTCGGGTTGTAGTGGGGCAGGGGTCTGGGCCAAAAGTGGGCCGCATGCTGCGGAGGAGGATGTTTGTCAGTCAGGAAGAGCAGAGATGCGACAAGCTCAGAAATAAAGGGAAGTGAGGCCAAAAATGCAGAATAGTTATATTTTATAGCCATATACCTTGCATTAGCAAGATGACACCGAAAACAGCCGCATTCATATGCATCTGCCATGAGAAAGACAACCGGCATGATATTATTTTTATATCGCTAAAATAGCACATTATGTTAAAAAAATGTTATGTCCCTTTTCAGTACTAAAATCATCACAATATCAAATAAAATCTCTGATTTCAAAATAGAATTTGTTCATTAACATCACCACAGACATATGCAGAGGGTGTTTTTACCTTTTCCTTTGGCTCTGGTCAACAGAAGTTGAGTCCAACAAGTGTTATCAAGCCATTTTATTTGTGTTAGGTGACCGCAACAGCGTGAACATTGGTCCAGATCGGGTGATCATTCCAACGTGTTGTTTTTTTCATCATTTTATTGACGAATATCCAAGAGACGGCAAAACAACCAAGAGTAAGAGTTTGTAACAAGTGTTACAAACAAAGTAGGGATCTTCTCTCTCTCTTACTCTCTTTATACTGTTGTGACATTCTCACAAAACACTAATACATAGACGTGTGCATACATAGAAAACACATTTAGAGAGATTAGATTTAGGGTTTCTGTAAACTTTTAGAAGAAAGACACAGAACACAGATTTTTTTTGAGTCACATGAGAGCTACTGGTCATAGTTATGTGATTAGTTTTTCTTCTTCCTGTTAAATGTTATCTGTATCGCAATGTTAATGTTAGATCTGCAGATCCTGAACTCTTGATATCTCTTCAAGATCAACATTAGCTGAGTTCACTAACTGTCCGAGCGCCCTTTGGATCAGATACCTCAACCCACTTAGCGGGGGCTGATATGTATACAGGCCAGTCAAAGTCTCTGTTCGGGTAGGAGAGCTACGGGTTTTAGTGAAGACTGGAGGGGGGTGGGGGAGTCAAATAGATAAACATTTTCAGTCAAGCGAAGCATTTCTGTGGGCAGAGTCCACCACTAAATCAATTTAATCATGTCAGTACTTATGCTCTGTGCTTGCTGCATGTTCTGAATAGGAACAACTCCACACTTAGGTTGAGATTATAGAGTTCATAACTACGTCGCACTTACATCTCACAGCTGTCTAAACAGATGGGATCGAGATTTGTCCTTGTTTTTAAATTGTGTGTTAAACATCTGTACTGTGCTATAGTAGTGTGTTAAAGTTGTGTGTGTGTGTGTCCCTGACATGACTGCAGCCTCCCATTATGCATCAGAAAAGTTATATTTATTATAAAATATATACATTTAACCCTCGTAGACCCACAATAGACACATTTTTGTCTTTTTTTAGGGGATACAGAGGGTCTTTAGGGGGAGATAGCAGGTCAGCAGTAGATGTCACATAGAAGTGGTCTACATCATCTGAAAGCTGGGAACCTGAAGATCAATTTGAGATGTGTGTCAAGTTGTTCTAGTCATAAATCAGAAATAAACATGGATTAATTAATTTTTAATTAATCTTAAACATCTTAATTTCTAATTAATTAATTAAAATAAATTTAGAAATTATATAAGGGCTTAGAACATTATGGTAGAAGTATGTGATGGCAAACATGGCACACATGAATACAGTTGGGCTCATTGGATCCACAAGAGTCTCATCTTTACAGTGATACCCAATTTACGTAATTCCAAGAAAGTTTAGGGACCCCAGTATGCAGAAATATTCAAACACATACGTTTTAGAATAGGCTAAAATAACACATTTATACTGTATTCAAAAAACTGCATGGTTTTTGCCCCAAACTGCATGTGATTATCATAAAGTGGGCATGCCTGTAAAAGGGAGACTTTTGGGTAACTGTCAGATATCTTGAGGTCAAGACACACCTGTGAAATTGGCCATGCCAGTTTTTCCTCGCCAAAATTTAGCCTAACTCTGGAGCGTTATCTAGCCTCCTTCCTGACAAGCTAGCATGACATGGTTATTCCCAATGGATTCCTTAGGTTAAAGAAGAGGGTTAATAAATACAAATCAAAATATGCACAATTTAAAACTTATTTTAAAGCCATATTTGAGTGTTTAGGTGTTACGTATGAGTACAATTGTGTTAAAGGTCAACAATATAGTGTATAAAGTATGTTTGCATATACTGTATAAATCTTAAAGTTATATTGATAGTGCCCTTTCTTGGTTGTCATTTAGCAGCTTTGTGTTGGCTTTTAGCCAGGAGTGGTCGCAGATGAGACAAAACTTAACAATTTGATCGTTTAGCTACATCAGGAAGTGCATTTTCCACCAAATCCAGCAGTTGAAGCACAAACTTTTCTAAACATGTACAGTATAAGGGGAGTTTTTCCTTATCCGAAGCGAGGGTCTGAGGACAGAGGGTGTCGGATTCTATACAGATTGTAAAGCCCCTTAAGGCAAATTTGTGATTTGTGATATTTGGCTAGATAAATATAATTGACTTGATTCTCTAATTAGTGAAATGACGGAAAATGTTGCGCTCAACGACTAACCAAGAAGTAGCTGTTTACTTGACATCTTAAACTAATGGAAGTGAAAGTGATTTAAAGTTAATTTCAGCCCACACAGCTGATGCAACATGATCATAATCTGTGACCTCTGCTTACCAGCTTCTGACCTCTGTCACTCTGTTCTCTTTGCGAGAACAGATTTCACCGAACTGGGACAGCCGGTGGATTATTAACCCAGCATAAACAGTGACTTTAGCCCGGGAGTTGTGAAACGCCAGAAAAGCAGCCATGTTGGCAGTTGCCCTTTGGTACCAGCTATTGACACAAATAAACTATTATCTACCAGATGCTGCTGACTGCTCTCTGGTTAAGTGCTCATCTTTAGTGCCCATTCATATCATGTTGACCCTCGTATAAATTAATCATGTGGTACTTTAAATCTATTAAATCACATTGTGATCAGTCGGTGGTTGGTTGTTTAATAAACTCATCAAGGCAAACTTGTTTTTCAGGAATGATAGTCTTTTTTTTAATTTAATGTGTCTCTAGATGTTACGAAGAAATACAGCACCAACTGAACTTTAGCTTATATGCAACGGCCCCCGCATTTTCCACATCTATTCACAGCATTGCTTAGTTTTTCAACAAGAGAGTAATATCTCTTACAGGTCTGCTGTTAAGTACTTTTCTCAAAAGAATCTCATTAAACTGGGAATGGATTATCATGATCAGGTTTATAGTGTGATGAAACACAGATGCACCTGGGTTTAATATAACCCTGATTGTCCTCTGATTGCATGAGGGGACGTGTTTAAATGATAAAACGCAAGCCTAGAAAGTGTGTTTATGTCCAAGTCGAGCAAAGGACTCTTTTAATCTGTTAATACTCAACTCCGACATTTTTCATGTTGGCCTTAGATTAGATTTGTTTTCCCCCCTAAGATATGTATCTTGTAAATAGGGATTTATTAATTCAGGTAAATAGGTATTTAATGTAAAAATAATAATAACGATAAATCAATAATAAATAAATCTGTCAACTGGGTGTGTTCATCCCACTTTGTTCCATGTGTCCCTTGTCAAAGGAATTTTTAAAAAACGTATATATCTGATAAGAAAAGTGAAAAGTAAGTGAAGTAATTTGATAATAATCTTAACCCATCAATCAAGTTTGATTTCACTTATTATGAATTGTAACTCTGTAAAGATTTAAAAACAATTAGGAATGAAATTAATTTCAGTGATTTATATAACACAAGGAGGCCATATCGTCATAGACCAGAACTGTTCATTTATTGAATTAATTCAGCACACTCAGAACTTCTTATTCTCTTTCCATTGAGAAATACTGATGCTAACACGGGATGTATATATATATAAAAAAAACATTTTTATTTTTGATGTCTTTATTGCACTTTTGCATATTGCTTCTTCAAAAAGATTACATTCAAATTATAAAAAACATCTCTTTACAGAGAGGCAGCAGAGCAATGTGTGGTGTGAAGAGGTCAGCGGTCAGAGGGCGGGTTGTAGGCAGGAGGCGGGGACCTGTCTACTGGCTGATTTCCCCCAACTTGGTCTTCAATTTGTTAAACTGCTCCGTGAACCAGTCACTGAGGAGGAGAGGAGAGACACAGTATGTTACACAGAGTAAAAGTGTGCATGTGAATATCTGTATGTAGGTCAACTGGTTTCCCGTGTGTGTGCGCTCTTACTTTGTTTTGGTTGCAAATTCGCTGTTTTGCATGGTTTCATAGGTAGTCTTGGCCTTATCAGCAATTGTCTGGCCCATCTCAGCCATCTGCCGGCCAAACAGATTGACCCTCTCCTCCATGGTCTGCTCCGCATCCTGAGCCTCTGTAGGAGAGAGCGATGGATAGAGACAGAGAAAGTTACACAACATGGAAGAAGAAGAACAAAAACGTAGCTGTTGTTTTAACTAACACGAGACTTACCTGTGTATGCGACAAAAGCCAGCATCAGCATGGCAACTGCAAGGTACAGTCTCATCTTGGCGGTGACTCTCTGAGGAGGGAGGACAGAGACAAGTTACAAGTTTATTTGTGTTGCGCTCAAACATGTTTTCATGGCACAAGGATCAAAAGAGAGAAACAATAACAGTGTAAAGTCTTTAAAAGGAGCACCACAGCGACTAGACAGCTCCCTTTATGCCCACTCCGTTCCTTACAATTTAATGATTAACAACTAAAAGCTTAATATCCAACTATCTTTGTGGTTTCTCAATTGTGTTTTTTACCATATTTACTCCTTCTAACACGCAGCTGTCACCATGACATTAATATTAAGAAAATGAGTCCTCTCAGTTTAGAGCTAAACTTTTGGATAAAGTTTCAGCGTCAGTGTCCTTTTAAAGTAACAAATTATATTTTTTACAGTTCCAGTAGTGATGCAAATGAAATGTCAAACATACCTGTTGTCCGTCTCAGAGGATGAAAAAAGAAATTGAGTGTGTTAGAGAGTCTATGTGTGTTCCTCTTTATAAGCCAGCTCAGTTCTAGGAATGTGACGCGTAACACCAGACTTCAGTCAACATGTACACGTGGAGACCTTGTGGTGTCTCTGCCCCCTTTATTGACCAGCACCGATGTAATTGCATTAAAAGATACTGATTATAATAAAGGCTGTAAGATATGTAGCACACTGATGAGGTGAATTATCCACCACTGTGTGCAGTATCTAATCGCCATTTACAACGTGTCCCTGTTGCACATTTAGAGTAAAATAAAATGATGATGGGATCAGAGTTTATCCCTCAGCAAGTGTCAGATAAGGTGAGATGTGATGCAGGAGTAACATAGTTCAGCATTGATAGTGTTATTACCAATAGACCTGAGCTATTTGGAAGCTCCTTTGGACCTGAAGTGTTGGCCAAGTACTCGGTGTCCAAATAGCCTTAAATTTATTGGTAATAGCTAATCAAGATGTTTGATATCAAGCAACCGGACTGCTTCAGGATCAGATTTAACTGTATAGGGCTGACTGTCAGAATGAAAATTCAGATTTTTGAGAATGATGCACATTCTTCACATCATGTAGATTTTCCATAAAATTAGATTTGTTTGTTTTTTTCCACTTCCATATCCCTATTTGTTATGTATTGATACTGATATTATTTAACCCTCTGAGACCCACGATCCCGACCGACTTTACTGTCTTTCAGAGGCTCTAGCAGGTTCAGTTTTAGAGCTAGGGCTAGTACAGATATCACATGAAACTAGAAAATCTAAGGAATCCATTAGTGCTAGCTCATCGGGAAGGAGGGTAAATAACGCTCCAAAGTTGGGCTAAATTTTGGCAAGGAAAATCTAGCATGGCCATTTTCAAAGGGGTCCCTTGACCTCTAACCTCAAGATATATGAATGAAAATGGGTTCTATGGGTACCCACAAGTCTCCCGTTTACAGACATGCACACTTTATGATAATCACATGCAGTTTTGGACAAAAACCATGCAGATTTTTGCATGCAGTATAAAAGTGTTATTTTCTCCTATTATAAAATAGGACCCTTAACAGTCCTGAAATTGCAAAAATTAGGTATCACTGTAAAGCTGAGACTCTTGTTGATCCAGTGAGCCCAATTGTATTCATGTGTGATGATGTTAGTCTCCATAGTAGCCATTTTATTGTATCGAGACCATTTTCTGAAACTTGACCTCACTGTATAAAAGGACCTGTGGTGACCTCTAGGATAATCACAGCCTCATGAAACTTACAACTACAAACTAGAGACCTAGGGCATTCAGAGGATGGATGGCTTTCCTAGTTATATTGACAATAAGGGGGTTTCTGAGCAGTTTACAGAACAGAAGTGCTCGCCATCTAATTGCTGAAAAATGCAATTCTTGCAGAAATGCTAAAAATGTTAAACGTTTTTAATACCAAGCATACAGCATGGCTTTTTCTATGGCGTTCCTCAAGGTCTTGGTGTCTTAATGTGGTATTTTGGAGGGATTATTTATCATTTTTATCAATTCTCGTTAAAAATGGTTAAATTTAGCACCAAATCTGTGTAACAAATGGTATCAACCCAAAAATTGCTGCAATAACTTATGAGACACAATAAAGCATGGGAATAGTCATCATATACTTCTATCATAATGTTCTAAACCCTTATACACTTTCACAATTTATTTTAATTAGGTAATTAATTCATGTTTATTTCTGATTTATGACCAGAATAACTTGACACACAGTGCTGAGCTGTATCTCAAATTAATCTTCAGGTTCTCAGCTTTCAGATGATGTACACTACTTCTATGTGACATCTACTGCTGACCTGCTATCTCCCCCTACTATAAAAGTACTCCAATACTGTCTGCTAACCGTTTTAACCGGGGACTTTCAGCCGAATGCGTCCGTGGTTGCTCATAGTAACTTATGTAAAGGGTTAAAGTAAAATTGAAGGCATTTACGAGGACACAGCTGCCGTCACTACGAGCAAACACAATGCATTTGGCTAAAAGTCACCAGTTAATACTGTTAGCAGGCACTTTGTACATGTTCTGTTTATGATGGCGACAGGATGATGTTTACTTTGTGGTCATTAGGTTGCCTAAGTTAGAGCAACTAACGTTATATTTCACAATAGCCACAGTTAGTTGATTGAGTTAATTTACTCTGTGGGACCACCGCAGCCCCTAGACAGTGTCTCAGCCCACTAATGTTAGCTACGCGAGCTAAGCAGTGTTATCTGACGTTACTTGTTTCACCATGTTAGGGTAACGTTAGGCGGCTGAGAACTGCTCAGGTTCTTCCCGAACTCCTAGACATCATTGTCAAAAGTAACGTTGCATAGAAAGTAAAGGTAAAAGTAGACAATTGTTTACTTCTTTTGGGACAGATTGCATTCAAACGTGCGCGTATTGTAGAGAGACGCCACCGCAGTAATGTAACCTTGTGTACTTCCGGTATTTCCCAGAATTTGTGTATATAGAAATGCTCCCGATCTTGCATTTAGCACCTTTAAAGTAGGAAAAGCCACACTATAAAAGTACTCCAATACAAATAAAAGTCCTGCATTCAAAAGTAAAAGAATTAGCAACAAAATGTATTTCAAATATTAAAAGTAAAAGTAGTCATTATGCAGAATGGCAAGCTTCACTATTATATTATTCAGTCATTATTGTGGATGCATTAACATGTAAGGGTAATATTGTATTTGGTCAAAGTGGAGCTGATTTAAACTGCTTTATTTACTGCTGGGTAGTTGAATCTATAGCAATGCATTAAGATGATCATATTTTCTGTATGTAAAACATCCATTAGAAAAGGAACTATGGCTGTCAAATAAATGTAGAGTGGAGTAAAAAGGTAAATATTTCCCTCTGATATGTAGTGGAGTTGATGTATAAATTAGCACAAAATGTAAATACTCAAGTAAAGTACAAGTACCTCGAAACATACGTTGTTACTTTCCACCGCTGTCCCTTAGTTACAGTTTCATAATGTGTATGAATTCCTTATTCGTTCTGGCCAACTCTGCTGATGAGTATTATCCCTGATATCCAAAGACCTACATTTCCTACATGGTATTTATTTTACCGGGCAGAAGTCACTGATTTCAGCTTTCACCCTCAAGCACACTGCTTTTCTGCGACGTCCTGTTCTGTTTTGGTGTATTTTTACATTTACTTCTCTACTAAGAACTCCATTGCTTCATTTGACGTATCTTTTATCCAGACCTTCCCTTTCTTAAAAGGGAAACGAGTCAGACAAAGCCTTACGTGGTCCATCTTGTAACAGTACAGTCGTTTGAACTGCAGTAACCCCTCATTACAACTGTGACCTGAGTTAGAGCCAGGAAGTCTGTGTCTGATGGTTTGAAGGCTTCATCCCTGCTTAACATATCTGTTTTCACACCGAGCAGTCTGCCGCAAAGGGGCCAAATGTCCATTTGTTGCTGATGACTTGGCCTATGAGGTGCTATCGCTATGATGAATAGCCTACAATTGAGTTAAATGAGCCTTCACATGCCTCAGCACCCACACATTACCTCTGAAAGACTAAAATCTCCATCTCTTTTGTCATGAAGTGGCCAGTGGGTTTATGTATGAGCTTGTGCTTGCGTGCATATAAGCTCCTCTTGAATAATTGTAGGAGGCATAGGGCGTGAAAGTGCAACGTCTTGCGTGCTCCCAATTTGCAATAACAAGCTTACAAAGAGGCTGTTTTTGTGTTTGGCCAAGGGCTCCTGTGGTGACTGATTTCGTGTGCCAAATCTGAAAGGATGGAAAGAAGAGAGGGGGTTGTAATAGGAGGTAAAATCTCTACATGGGGTGTTTTTGGAGGGTTACTTGCAGTCATGGGCTAGCCAGCACCTGCTAGTTTGCTGGGACTTTTTTTTTGTTTAGTTGCTGGGCAGTACTCGGAGTGCAGACAGTCTATAGGAGAAGACGGAGTAGAAGTGCTGACCTGGCAGGATGCTTGTGGTTTTCCTGTTTTTACCATCCATGACTGATCGTTGCAACAACAGACAATTAAAGTAGGAGTTTCACTTGTCTGTCTTTTTCTAAATAAACACTGGTTCCTGAAAGGAGTGATATCATAGGGAACAAACACCTAGTCATGGTGTTAGTCATTCTTTCACTTTACATGCGATGCCCTTTCACACAGATAGAAAGGGTAAACATGTTTTCTTGTAACACAGTGAGGTTGTTTTGTAGAGAGAAGTGACTTAAATTAACAAATAATACTGATTTTCAGAGACATACCAATGCACAATTAACTATATATTACTCTACATATACATATAATTATTTTTTGGGCATTTGCCTTTATTTCTGATAGCGTACAGTAGAGACAGTCTCCTGTCTGTTTCAAACCATAGATGTTATGTGGTACACTCTGTAGTTCTTAACTCAAAATCACTATTATGGCATATTGAAAGCATCAGTTATATTCTGTAGTTGTTAATTTATGCGACCTTTTAGTTTTATCTTAATTTTACACACCTTCAACCCCCCACATATCTTTGCATGTCAATCCCACTCGCATACTTCAAGTGGTGAATGCAGCATGTTGTGTGACAATTCTGTATGACGATCATATACACCAAACTGTGTTTTCTATGTACTGTACTTGCTGTACTGTACCGCTTCATGACGTAGAGCTATTAATTACCAGTAAGTGCCTGAAGTACAAAAAAGGTGTCAGCACTACAGGGTGGACATGTTCAGGCTTGGGGGACACTCAGGAACAGCGAGCCCACTTTGCAAAAGAAGGATACAAAGAGCTACAGAGAAGATAAACTATTTTATTACCTTTAAACTGGACACTGAACAAAAGAAGTCAAGTAAAGTCAAACTTTATTTATATAGCACGTCTAAAAACATCCGCAGTTAACCAAAGTGCTGAATATGTACATAATGAAAATGAATGCAAAGCAAGCAACAATAAGAACAGAGCAAAAACAATAACCATAATGTGCAACATAACAGCAGTAAACGAGCAGCAGCACAACAGAAAATAAACTTAATCAAACGCCAGCGAGAAGAGGTGAGTCTTTAAGGCCTTTTAGATTAATCTCAGAAAAATGTGTGTTCCGCTCTTGAAACTCACAGAGTTTGTGTTTCTTTATGAAGCAAATGTAGTTTACTTTATCTCCCAAAAAAAGAAAACACAGCTGCATCTTTGTGCAGCATGGATTCAAGCAGCGGGTCAGAGGAGATGAACAGGGGACAAATGGTGTCCTCTACTGGCCTCTGCTCTGCACTTCAAAGGACAAATCCTGCTGAGTTTTTTTTTTTTTTTTATTGGAAGTGTGAGTGATCTGAGTTTAGGACCATCTTTTTCCCTTAGGCGGGTCCAGATGTGTATCAAGCTGAAAATCTCATAATTTTGGATTCTTTGCGACCACTACAGTGTAGTAAGGTGTCTAATTGGGGACAGATATGTTTCTTAATCGTTGAAAGATCAGGTCAGAAAAAATAGGTAAATTTAGAAAAAACAATAATGAGTTTTCTATAGATCTTTTTTTCTGGCATTTTTGCCTTTATTCAATATCTGACAGTGTAGAGACAGACAGGAAAACCTGGGGGAGAGAGAGAGAGAGAGAGAGGTAAGACATGCTACAAATGACCCCTGTCAGAAACAAACATTGCAGTTTAATGATATGCATCTGCATGTAGGCACACTGTGCACAAACAGTATCTGTGCACGTATGAATATCTCTTGTTGGCATGCCTGAGCAAATATGTGTATACACATGCCCTGATGCGTGGCCTATAACACGATTTGAGCCTAGATAAAGGTAGAAATGATGGTGTCGCCATGAAGAGAGTTCTAACAAGGGCACAGTGTGTTCCCAAATGTCTGCTTGGATCAAGAGAAAGGAATCTGGGAACAAATCTTTACAAGTCTGGACTAGCTAAACTGTAGGACGAGGGTTGTGGGGGGGTGGCTTTATGAGGAGAGCAAATGGAGAAAGGGAAGGATTGGGGTGGAGTACAGAGAGCAACCGCTAACTAATAACAGTGTTTCACGATGCGTCTATCTTATATTAGTATTCTCTCTATCAATTGCTGTGACCACGGTTGTTTTTCCTTGAGTCCA